>JAQIXI010002183.1:0-11004 GCA_034700165.1 Galumnidae sp. Gr-Ori-00277
AATTTATGAGAAAACAGAATAAATGTTATAATAAATCAGACTTTCAGTTATAAAAAGTTAATATTCTTATATCAGATATTAAAACAATGAATTCAATGTTTTTCTCTCGCATTCTATAAAATATAAGTTTAGATAATATTTTTTTAATAAATATTTTCTTTATTCAAAAGGAGCTCGAATTTTATCAGCCGAAACAAATATAATATCGATACCATTTAGCTCGAGTTCAATTGCAACATCTGTTGATTCGTGTCTAAAGTCAATATCTGAAAATGTCCTTGGTCATTATCTAGTAATTTATCGCATTTACATCGATGGACATTATTTAGAGCCTCCCTCTCGACTCCTTCCCATTAGTTTAAATGCTGGGAACGAAAACAATAAAATTGACTGCAATTTAATGTAAAACTTTTTATATTTTAATTTAAATTTAAATTAATTTAAAACTAAATAATTGACTCAACTTTTTATTAAAATAAATTAAAATTTATTATGACTTCAATTAAAGATTTAATAAGGATTTGAATTAAGGGCTGTTTTGAGGGTTTGTCACTATTTTAATATATTTGGAAATACTATAAGTAGTTATAATGAATTAATTATGCAAGATAATTATTCCTTTAAAGTTAAGTCTATTTGTTAACACTATTTACAGAAATATTTTTCATATTTTTTTTATAAATTTTGGGTTTGATTTCGAGTAGTTTGAGTAAAACTTAATAATAATAATAATAATATTAATTATTGTTTTAACGCGAAATCAAATATGAATTTAAATTTCATTTTTGAATCTAAAAGTCTTTAAATAATCGAATTTAAAAGTGATTTCATTAGAATTCAATTATCAAAAGATGAAGAATATCTTAACCAAACTCTTAATGCAAATAATTATTAACCTGTTATTTGAGTTAAGTCAGGGATTAGAGGCAAATGATGAGTGGGAAACCAAAACTCCCCGGCACCGACGGACAAAACCAACGCCACCACAATCATCCAGTGGACTGAGTGACACTACTATCACTCTTATCTTAGTTATTGTGGTACTTATTTTGATAGCAATTATTGCCATTTCTTTTGCAGTACTCATATATTTTAGAATCAAAAGTGAGTGACTTTTGACTCAAAGTATTTAATTTAAAATATCATTAAATCTCTATTTAGGCGAAACCAATAGCATTACAAGAGTTGCAAGAATACAGAACAAAAAAGCGGACACTCAGAGTAAACAAAGTGATAAAACAACAGAAACTGCGACCCGAGTCTCTTCTATTCAAACAATTGACTCAAACACTGGATTTGTTATCACAGAAAAGTCTATGAAAAATAAGAAATAAATATCAATCGATTTCTTAATATTTCATTCAATTAAAACAATTTTGAGTAAATTAATGAACTTTTTTTTGGTTTTTTAAATAATGCTTTTATTTATTTGAATATCATTTTCTCAGAAGAGTAACAAAAGACAACATAAGAGTTACTTAAATATAACTCTAATATTATCAATAAAATAATTTCATGATTTGATAACTTAAGGAATTATGAAATAGAGTTTAAACATTTGAGAGGAAAAGATTTGGTTCAATAAAATTATTTTAGAATTTTCTAAACAATGAGTCTATTCCTAAGCGATACAATCAATTACCAGAGTCCTTTGTTATAACCTAAACCATCACCCAAACCTAAGAGAGCGGGGGAGCCATAAGATTTGGCCAAAAGTGGTGCTCCGTATCCGTATGATCTGCCGTATGAGGCGATGGGGGCGGCCAACAATGGGGCAGCTCTCAACACTGGGGCGGAATGGGCCAAAGCCAAACCATGAGCGGGGGCGGCATAAGCCAAAGCTGGGGCATAAGCTGCAGCAGCTACCAATTTAGATGGAGCAAGAGTCAGAACGGGGGCAGAGCTGTGGTAGACGGCAGCGCCCACTTCAGAGGTAGCGGTTCCGGGCTATCAATGTTTAAATATTTGAATAAAAGTCAAATACTTTTATAAATACTTCGTTGGTTCCAATGGTGGCTCTGAAACCGTGAGCGTCGGCCACATAATCGACACGTCTGGCTCTGCCGTCCAAATCCTTAATCATATAAGAACCCACTTTATTTCCATGAGCGTCACCCTTCTCTTGTCTTCCATTTTGTGCACCGTGCTAAGTTTACATCACATTTAAACAATGCATTTAAACACTTTGAAACTGACCTCATCAACGATATCATATCCAAATTCATAATTACCATGATCCTAAATAAAAAAAAAGATTGAATTTCGGAAAACACATTTATCTCGTATTCACATCTTGGCTTCGGCTGGAGACGGATTGTCCTCCGGGAAGGGCTCTGGCAAAAGCCAAACAACAAACTAATGGCACAAAAAACTGCGAGAAATAACACAAAACGAATAAAGAATTGATGGATAAAATTATTTTATATATTATATATGAATATAATATATATTATATATTATACCTTCATTTTTAAGATTTAACTTTGGATTGGAATGACTTTAGAAATGAAAGTCTGTTTGAGAACTGATGACTTCTGAGAGTTTGATCTCGTCTTATATACTGGAAAATACGAGTGGACTGACAATTGGCATCCGATCGACGCCCTTCTAATGGCATAAGAGAGAGAACAGAGATCCCGTCCCAAAGTCAAGCAGCAGATCATTACATACATTCACTGGTAATACAATTTCGAAACAATCCGAAGGCAATGTCCGACTTTTTTACTCTACATTTTTGAAGCTGTGCTCAAACACTCATAGGATTACAGAAGAAATTCTTCCGATTTCTCCTTCAATAGCATTGGATATAATAGAGCAGAGGTTAGAAATGAATTTCAGGGCGTTATTATCATATCCAATATCAGGCGTGGATTGCATTGAATATTCAATTTTCTCAAATATTCAATCCGTTAACAATAATCACGTGAAACCATTTGTAACCTTAACCTGAAATCTGTTGACTGTTTCGAAGTGGAAAAGTAGTGAAAGTTGTTCTCCAATTTAGTTTTGCACGTTTCAAATTGACAATAATTCAAAGACTGAGCCCTTAGACCACCACAGGCTATGTTATCATTAAATGATAGCTAATTATTTATAATTTCTTAAATACCTCTCTTTCGCCCAAAAATAACAACTGATGTCAAACTCATTAAGTATTTTACATTCATTTAATCAATTTTTTCCATAAATAAATCAAAGTTTTATTAAATTAAGTGAATGTATACACCTTTTATTTTATTACTAGAATTTAAAGAGCTTGACCATGGTTACATTAATTGTTGTTAACCCGCTTCTGACCTATTAATTGTATGCCTTTATACAGGTTTGGATACCTTTTGTTAGCTTTTTATTAATGGATATAATAAAGAATGTTTTCAATTATTTCACTGAAATTCTTTGCAAATCAATGATATGGAAGTCAATGGAAGTCAATAATCATATTTTAATTCAACTAAACATTTGGTTTCCATTAAAGACAATAATTCATAAAAGATTTTTTAAAAAAGGCATCATTTGTTTTCTTGATTTATATTAAAGTTTAGTGAAAGCCTAGTTTTTCAACATGCTCATTTTTTTTTATTTTTTAAAAAAAAAGTTTTCAGAGAAGAATCATAAAAAGGAATTAATTTGTAATAATTTATTAGTTATAAACAAATTTAAACTAAAAGAAAAGTAAAACAAAAGCGAATATAAAATTAAATAATAGTTAGTAAACAAAACTTTTGGAGTTTATGTTAAGTGAAATAACGGGAACGAAATAAAAACAGTGATTAATTGTGTGCCCTTTAGATGAATACGTGAACAAATAAATGATAACTTTCGCTGTGTTTTGACAGCTCTTAATAACATTCCTTAGAAAAACCTAATTTTCGTTTGTTTTTTTGACTTCAGAGTCGGACCAGTTTTTCACTTTTTCTTTAATTTATACTTTATTTTATTCCTCAGATCTTAAGTCTTGAAATTTAATAGATTAAGAAATTTTACTCTAAATTTTTAAAAAACTTTTTAATGACTTTTCTGAAAAGTTCTAGATGCAAATGTTCTAGATAAATTTAAATGACAATTGAACTTAAAATAAGATTATGGAATTTGCCTTGATTAGATATTAAAATTTCATTTATTCTAATAAAGAGATTCTATATTAAGAAATAATATATTTATATGAAATGAATGTAAATCTTATTCTTATTTAAATTATGATATAATTTTAATCAATGCATTTAAAGGACCATGCTCAATGTTTGAAGATAGATCTAGATTTTGTGTAAATTATAATTTAGTAGAAATGGTAAAACAATTTCGCAAATGCGGTGAAACTCAAATGGATTGAGTGGTGTATAAGGCGTTGGCGCAAACACTAATAGATGACTGGAAAGAAAAAAAATGAAAAAATGAAATGAAATGAAATGAATTGATTTCATTTCATTTTGATATTTGGGTCGTTTCACGAGTCGGCAGATCATTTATTAACAAATGATGGTCAAGCACAATTTTACACAATTATTGCAATCTTTGTTTTTATAGAACTTAAATAATCATTTGTTTTATTTATAAAATTATTTAATTTAAATCATTTTTTATATTTATATTTGTTTGAAGTTTTTTTTTCGTAATTTTAGGGATTAAATAGATTGAAACAATTTTTAATATAAGCTATCTTGGTCATCTTTTAAAGATATTTGCATTTGAGTGAAAGTCAAAGAAGTCATGAATTTTGAATCAATTCTTGCTTTGACTTCAACTTTAAGTCTGTTCTGACAAAACATTCTTTGATTAATCATAAAAGGTTTCAAAGTATTGAAAATATCGATACAAAACTTATAGCTTTTGTTTTCGGAGTATTTTTAAAATTTAGTCATTTATTTGATTAAAAAAAATGAGTAAATTTACTCTCACTTTGGAAAATGAGGTAAAGAAAGTTCACAATTATTATCAAATTGTGGTAATAACATAGGAATTAGACAGAACTGTAGCGATGACACCATTTATTTCTCTGATAAAATACATATGTAATCATTATTATTCTAATTAGAAATGGACAAGTTCAATTTGCAAACATTCTTTTCAAAAGTGGGGTTTAAACAAAATTTGTGCAAAAATATGAATATAAAACTATTGATTAAAAATTGAAGATTTTTCAAAAATCTTCAAAAAATAAAATTCAAGTAAAAACTAAAGGATTGAAAATTGTGATCATTTTGTGTTACCCACGAAAAAACAGTTCAAAAGGAAAATAAAAACACGAAAAATGTTTTTATTATTTGAATACTTAATGCCTTAAATAAATCTTAAAAGAAAAATGCCGTTCCCTTACATCCCTTTATATCCCTTTACATTCCTTTACATTCCTTTACATTCCTTTACATTCCTTTACATTCCTTTACATTCCTTTATATTCTTTTACATTATTTTATATTCCATTATATCATTCGAAATTACCAAGATAATTTAGCAATGTCGATTACAATATGAACATTTATAAAATGATTTTCATATTTTTATAACAATTTTTTATATTTAATTTGTATTTAGAAATTTACGATAAAAGCAACTAGGTTATACTATTTAGATAATTAATTGACATGGCTAATACTTTGCAAACAATTTTCTAATTGATTTAAAATACTAATAATAATATTAAATGTTTAAATGATTAAAATAATTAACTCAAGTGACAACTTTTGTTAAGATTTTGTGTCTGATTAGACCGAAAGACAGAACAACATTCACTTTCATTAATGTTTTCGCTTTTGGAGGAGACGTCAGATGTTTTCCGTTCAGAAATGCTTTTATTTATTACTGAAATATTAATGTTTTGTTTATCGCTAAAAGCGTTTTGTCTCTGAAGAGTTTGTTTGTTTTGTCTTTGGTTTAACACTGAACTACTTTTTTCAAACCTCTTTTCCGAATTAATTTGATCCCAATTAATATTATCTGATATGGTTTTATCGAATTTCATTTTAATCATTTCATTTAAAGTGTTTTCAAATGACTTAACATTGATTTGGGAATCAAAAGATGTCTGTTTCTCAACATTAGTTATCTTTGTCTGATCGCTGACTGAACTTCCCTTTGAATCCGATCTTTTTATTCTATCAACTTTTTCGAATAAAACTGTATCTGAATTGGAGTCCATTTGAGAAGAGTTGACACTTGTTTTACGTCCGTATAACCAATAGGTCTAAAAATATGCTTGCTATTATTATTTTGCTTGGAAAAATAAATTTATAAGAAGTGAATGATTAGTTATACCCTCATAAAACCCTTTCCTTTTAGTGGTATTGTTCCTCTTTCATAGACATCCCATTGAGTTGAGTCGAGCATAGCTTTAGTCATTTCCGATATTTGGACCATTTGTGCCTCACTCGAGCTCTCTATACGACTCGCGGTATTCACTGAATCCAAGATTAGGTTTAAACTCGAATCTGAAATATTGGTAAAAACCTGTGTCTCCAAAGAGGCAATATCTGCGAAAGTGTTCAAGATAAAATTAGTGAAAAGAACAGTTATCAAAGAAACTAATATTTGTAATAATGTTGAACAGGAAGAGTGTGCCCTCATTTCAAAATATTATTCAAATTGACTTACCTAGGCATTTTCAATCCCACAATTCCACCTACAACTATAGAATTAAAATATTTGATAAGCGATTAAATTAACCAGTACATTTTATGAATTCATTATCTTATGATAAGTATTTGCGGGAAAAATCATTAATAATTATTTATTATTAAATTAAAAATCGATTTTAAAAATTAATGAATGAAGTCTTAAAGCAAAGCCTTTAGGGCTCACTATTTAATAGTTTTGGTTTTCTTTATATTAAAGAATAAAAGTGTGAATATTTTATGCTTATTATATCAATTAAACAATTAACTATTAACTATTAACATTTAAATTGAATATAAATCAAACTTAAATTAATTATAATATTTGTTTAAATAATTATCATGATAATAATCTAATTTATGTAATGTTGCAAACATTTTAAGATTTAATCTAGCATGCTTTATGATATATTATAGAAAAGTAAATCATTTTAATGCGTTATTAAAGGTTGTTCTCAAAACACTTAAGTCAGACATTAATTACATCATAAAAGTAGTGTTACACTACTTTTAATGTATTTGAAAGGACCTCTTTTTTTAAATAGTTTAAAAATGGAAAAATGACTGTACCTGCTCCTATTTTAACAATGGTTGCGTGAAAGACAAAAACGTTTTAATTAAACTTTAATTAAAGTAATAATTTTTTCATAACTTATTAGTAATAACTGAATGTAGTAATGAATCGATGCTTTCATTTGCTTTCATATTCTACTTATTATTACAAACAATGTTTTAAAGCTTTAATGAAGTTATTGTGTCAATAGAGTGTAATAAATAAAAGTTATGAATTGTGTCCTTGTACACTTCTAACATTCTATTGTTCCATTTGAAATTATAGTATTTTAAGAAAGATATACCAACCCGTATGTACTCCTGTGAGTCAGTAATAAAAACATTGAGAAATAATTAGAAGAAATTTCTTTCATTTATTTCAAAATATATTTTAATACCAATTCTTATGTTCAGATTATTACCACTCGAAGGGTCTCTTAAAGTGAAAACAACGCGAATCATATCCAATGCCATTTCACATACTTTGTGTGCATGATTCAAATTATCATGCTCGTCTACTATACCGCTACAAATCATGTAAGCATCACCAATTGTTTCTACCTAGAAGCAAATTTACAATGTATATATTTTAATGCAATAAGAGATTACCTTGTAAACTTTGTGCCTTTCTGTGAGTTCATCAAAAAGACTATACATAGAATTGAGCATGTTCACTACTTGCATTGGAGTTATTCGACTACAAATCACTGTAAAGTTGACGATATCCGAGAAAAGTATTGTCACACACGGAAAGTACTGTCCATTAAATACAATCAATTCATTCAATAACTATTACCTAAAAGAATAGATTATAACCCGCTTTTAATCAGATACCAAGATTACATAAGATTCATCAATGGAATACTTTAGTTACATTTTTACTTGTTTGTAAATATATAAATAAATTAACCTTGATTGATATTTTTTAAAAGCGAGTCTAATATTATAAATATTTAGTTATAGTGAACCTGACAGGTGTCGATTGGGTTCTCTCCTTTGCGAAGTCGTTCCGCAATCTTTTTCGGCATTTGTTTTGAAAATATATTTTTAGTAATTTTAGAAATAAATGTTTTCATCAAATTATTGAATAAATTGACAGAAATTAATAAAATATTAAAGAGAAATATTTCTAAATTTTTCAAAATATGTAAAAGAAATTTTGCTCAGAATATTAAATATAATATTGAGAAAATGTGCATGATCATGATTCTCTTAAAGACTTAACCTTAATCCTTAATTGAAACAAAAGTATGACAAACACAACTGTAATGACTACTCCCTACAGCTCTTAAACAATTAAATCGATGGAAGTAATGAAAGTAATGGAGGTAATGGAGGCCATGCCCTTACACTTTCCATTCTTTTTAGCATAACTCCATAACTCCATATGAGAGGCCTTCCGCCCCATTAGAAGTGGGCAGACGAGAATAGATTCGATAATTTCAAAGCATCAAGGTAATCTGTGATGCAAAATAATTCAAACATTCTTAGAATAAACAATGACCTAGGGGGTTTATTCACCCAACAATTAATGAATTTCTTCAAATCTCTTATAGAAGGGAAGCACACATTTAATAATAAATGGACTCTCTCTTGGAAGGGCTCAAAAGTTAATTGAATTAAAATTACTTATAATTAAATATTTTTCATTGAAATGATTTTTCTTTCAATAATTTCCAATAAATTACTTAAAATATAAACATATCTTAAGGAGAAACCAATTAAAGTGTAACAGATCTTCATATCTGTTAAGATATCATCGAATATACATTGAATTTAATGTCAATTTTATGCAAATTTGAAAAATGAATTTCAAGTTTTTAAAAGTTTTCCTTTGAATAAAAGTCCACTTTTTTTAAAAAACTGAATTCTAGTTTTACAACACTCTTGAACCTAGATCATTTTTTCAGCTGAAATTTCCAAGAACCTTATCAAATAACTCTTTAAATTGAAGCAAATGTTTTAATCTAAACTTAATGAGTTTCCATTTAAGTTTTAAAAGGTGAGATATGTTTCAACCTAGATTACTTCAAAAAAAATCTCACAATAAGTGGAATTAAGATAAAATTTTTGAAGATTTTTCAAACTGGATCAAATATTCAGAAAACATTTTATTTTGATTTTAACTATCAAAATTTCCAAATTTTCAATGTTTAAAAGGTTTTATCTAAACTATTTACCCTTAGGGTAGTGGGGGTTTCACATACTTATATAGATCTAATGTCGCACAACTTAAGTGTGTTTTTTAAATGGAAGTCTCTCTTTAGGAAAAAAATTGTTCAAAATTTTCAAATTAATTTTTTAATGGGAGAGTCTTTGCGACAAATTTTTGTGAAAATCATTATTTTATTAAACAAAATATCATTTAATCTATTTATTGAAAAGTATTCCCAAGAAATTCATTTGAATACATAAAAATCTTGTGATAAAATGTATCGTATTTTAAGATTTTTATGAAATTTATTTCCAACAAATAGTGAATCCGAATAAAATGAGAAAATCCCAGTAAAGTATAAAACTAATACTCAAAATAAATATTTAAAAAATATGAAATTTAAAAAATAATTGATTGATGAAAATACATCTGAATTTTGATGACTAAAATTTACATTTTTTTCACATTTTAAAAAATGAATAAATACTATTAATTTTAATTATAGATTATTTAATTTAATTATTAAAATGTGTTGAAGTTTTTAATCAAAAATGAATAAAAACAATACATTTATTAAAACTTAATCTAAAATTAAATCTATAAGAATCTAAAATCCCCACTACTCCACCTCTAATACCTTAACTTTAGAGCAAGGTCAACCACCTATATTAATATATTGAGAAAATCCCAGTAAAATGGAAAAATTGAATTAAGTAAAACAATTACTGAGAATTCTTAGCAAATTTTGCTTGATTTAACTTTTTATTATACTGGGATTTCTTAAATGTCAAAAACAATTTTTTGGGAATTTTTCGAACTTAAGTTTACTTGTTCTTTTTTACATAGTTTTACATAGACTCATATGTCCATGGTAATTTATTAATTTTGTTTAAATAAACTAAAAATTTAATCATTTATACAATTAATTATTATTTCAATATTAAAATGAAAACTAAATTATAAAAAATAGTGAACCAAATTTTTATTATATTAAAAGATTCCGAAACATTTTACTAAGGCTTTAGGCTTTAAGGCTTAAAGGCTTTACTAAAATACCTTGATGCTATCAACTTATCGAATAATAAAAAATTTTATATCTGAATATAAAAATTAAAAATGTGATAGGCAAAGTTAAGAATAAAAAAAATTGGAATCATAATATTGAACCATGATCAAAGTAAATTCTGAATTTTTAAACATTTAATGAAAATAGATTTATCTTTCAGAATAAATAGCAAGGTAAAAATATTTGTTTGTTTTCAAAATAAGACTTATTTTATTCATAGAATAAAATTTACTAAAAAATTGATATTTTATTCAAAAATATATTTAAGCAAAACTTTAGTAACCAGACTCTAATATTATAGCAAGGGCAAAAGCATTATGCAAATGAGCTAATTGTACCTTGAAGTTATTTTAACCATAGACAATATACGGATGATTTTTGGTTCAAAGGATTAAACTCATGATTCTGCCCATGCTAACTTTTATGGAAAAGTGAATCACTAGGAGAACTTTTACATAAAATTTTCCACCAACTAATCAATTATCATATATAACCATGCTCAATATTAAGGTACTTATTTTTCAATAAAAGATGACTGAATTTAAATGAAAATTAAATATTTTTCGGTTATCTTTTGTTAAAATACTTATCATTTGATGCAATAACTCATCCGTTCGTTTCAT
>JAQIXI010002184.1:0-11000 GCA_034700165.1 Galumnidae sp. Gr-Ori-00277
AACTTAACATTACGTCTATGGACAGGCACTAGGTCTGTTGAAGTGTTTAGCTTCCAGGGAGGAATACCCCCCCCCCCCCGGAGATCGTGGTTTTTTGCTATCCCTGATTTTATCGCTAATAAGTTAACGCTATAAATAATTACCATGGTAATACCATGACATAAACTATGCTTTTGAGGCCATCATTAGTTAAAGCTCTTTATTAAAAAAAACTTATTTTGAAAATTTAATTAAAGTCCGATAAGTTCTCGAATTGTTGTCAAATTTAAAGACATTAATCAAATCAATGACTTTATTAAATCGATAATCTTTAGTATTAAAAATTTTCAACCGATTAATAGTTGAAGTGTAGAGTTGTTATACTTTTGTCACTAAAGCCCTCGTAATGGCTCACAATCAGACTAATGTGTGAACTAATTATAATCTATTTGTAGTTATTCTGTTGATAACATTTTTTTGTATTCAATAAATTCAACTCTAAATTGTTTTCATTCTTTTGGTTACTTTTCATTAGTTTGTTATCAACTTTTTGAGATTTTGTGAAAATTGTGTTAAATTTAATTTATTTTTTGTGAGAATATATTAAGAGTTAATTGCATTTATGTTTATATTTGTATTCAAAAAAGAGACATTTGAGCTGAAGATTTTCATAAACTCCGGTTATATGTATGTCCTCTCTTTGACCGGAAAAGTGAAAAACAAACCACAAAACAAAGTAATTCAGATTTTTTTCGTTTCCATTAATTTTGTATACTTTCATATAAAATATTAATTACTAGTTATATATATTTTGGTTTAAGAGTAGTTTTGTCGAC
The DNA here is from genome assembly GCA_034700165.1 of Galumnidae sp. Gr-Ori-00277. Lineage (NCBI taxonomy): Eukaryota > Metazoa > Arthropoda > Arachnida > Sarcoptiformes > Galumnidae > Galumnidae sp. Gr-Ori-00277. Next base: position 816 of record JAQIXI010002184.1, read on the forward strand.
CAAAAAGCCAATGAATGAACAAAATAGAGCCTAATTTTGATTTCCACAGAAATTAATTTTAAATTACTTTATTTGAAGAGTCAGTAAAAATACAATTTAATGGTTAACTAATTTTTAAAAATATTATTTCAAACAATTAACTCATGAATAGTTAAATTTATTTAAATTTTATTGCATTTAAACCACATTTAATGAGAACTGATTACCAAAAATTTAGGACTTTTTGTATAAATTTATTAAAAGAAACAACAATTTAAGAAAAATTTGTGGACACATTTCAATGGTATTGAGTAAATATATTGGAATTAAGAAGAATTCCATTCACGACAAGTTTGAATTAGTGAGTAATCTGTAATCTAATAAGTATTTGCTCATCACCTGAAGAGAGGGAGAGTGTGACTCAATCAGAGAAAAGGAGAGAAACCTAGAGAGAGATCATTGATTGAAATAGAAATGATCCATCAAATAATTGTGAATATAATTATTAGTATTCCGAGCAAATACTCATTCAGTGCAAAACTGAACCGAATTTTTTTATGAAATTATTTGTGCCATCAATTAGAGTAATAGAGGGATTGGGAGACAAATAGTGAATTTATATGTTGTTATATATGTTACCATGGACATGTATATCACTGACATGATGTGACCGCTGTATTCGCTCATGCATTCAGTGGAACACATGGAGAGAATATTGGAGTCATAACGAAATGTACTAAAAAACATAAATTCTATCCAACCATTGATGAGAGGTAACCATTTATTGATTGATAAATGTCAAATTGCTTGCTTATTTAGTAACCTTGCTCACCTCTTGGTTAACGTTGTGAATATTTTATTCAATAACTTAATTTGTTGTTAAGCTAGGTCATTTCCACTAATTTATTTGATTTAAATATTATGTTAACACAAATGTTGGCTCAAATAATATGATTTAAAGGAAGAAACGAAAGAAATTATATTTATGTTGTCTAAGAAGAGTCGGCTAAAGAGTGTACCAAATAGTGAACACTAAAAGAATACAACTTTTTGTGTCATTTCATTTCCTGTATTAATGTTAGGCCACAAAAAAAAAGAAAAATCTGTTTTTTAGTATAGAATACAAGTCAGTCATGAGATAAAAGAATAGCAGAAATATATCTGTTTTTGTAGTTTTGTTTGTGAGTTACAAATTCATTGATTTTGTGAAAACATGTCTTTTATCTCGCGATAGATATTCGCCGTATTGTTGGCCATAAAAAGAGGAAAAATATTCGCTTTTTCTGGCAATCATTCATTCGATGGTTTAGTTTTCATTCTCTTCAGAAAACTTCTCTACAAAACTGTTTAAAAATTCATATATCTATCGGTTCGATGTATTTCTTTATAGTTTATTCCTCGCAAAATAACATTTACTTTCACTCAATCATAAAATAGAATCTATTTTTCAAATGCATTTGTAATTTCATTAGAGAGAGAAAAGAGAGTCACTGAGAGAGTGATAGTAAGAGAAGGAAAAAAGCATTTATATATTGAATTAATTTCGAGTAAATATACATGTATATTTCTTGTAGAATTTTAAGCCGACTTTCAAAGTATTTGTCGACAAAAATCTTTTTTTCTCTCCGAGTATTTAAAATTCCGATTCATCCAAATATTTATTCTTCACTTCAGAGTCACTGAAAATTTGGTATAATATATGACTCTTTAATTAGAAAATCGCATGTCATGAGCGGCCGATTTTTCACTCAATGTTCTCCTCTCCTATACATTTAATGATGATTTTATCATTAATATTAATGATATCAATGGTGTCCAAAGAGGGTAGAGTAAAACCCCCTCGAATTTTAAGTGGAAGACCCCTAACATTTACCAAATGGAAAACTTTTGTGCAAAACGTTTGCATAACTTTTTTTGGTATATTTTGTTGATAGCAATGAATTTTCGACAATTAAAGACTAAACCCAAAAATGTTCGCATTTTTTTGTTTTGAGGCCCTTTTGGTTCACATTTACTTAAACAGAAATCTTCTCATAAAATATAAACTCAAAGTAAATGTTAGACTTTTTTCTCTTTGAGATCATTACAATTATTCAAATTTGAATTTAATTGAATAAATTTATGCAATGATTGTATAGTATTTGAGGCAAATCTTCATTTGATTACATAATTATATTTGTCTTAATTTATAATTAGAAATATATGACTCAATTGCATAAATTTAGTCAACTTTTAGGAAATCTGAGTCTAATTCTGTTTCTTTGTGTCAAAAGGTGTCGATTCTAATCATTTGATATTCAATTAAATGTTTAAAATAGAAAATAAAACTTATTTTTTTGTTTTCCTTTTTTTTTATATAAACTATAATTTATTTGCGATAAAATGATTGATATTTTCTAACATTCCTTTGAATTAATTCTCAAAATTAATGTCGACATCACTTCAACAAATGATTTCCTATTTAATTAAAATGAGATTTAAGTTAAATATATAAAAAAAAGTATATCAAACGAAAAAAAAGTGTTTCGGATAAAAATGGTTTTCCAAAAGCAGTCCTTAATGTTTTAAAATCGCTGTTTAGGCTCTCTTTCATTCTTTCTTTTCTTTTCTTTTTCTCTGTCTTTCTCTTTGAGAACAAAAATTAATTAGAAATTGATTTCATTTTATTTGTGCCATTTGTGTGTCTTTACTAAACGATAAGTTCAGTACTGGTTTGAGACAATGTTAGCATTTGTGCGATATTTGATGTGAATTTAATAGAAGTAATGCATGACATGATTGATATCGAGTTCATATATTGGGATCAAATAAAAATATTATTTCTAATTTTTCTAAAAAGTTTATTGAATTAATTCATTTAAGAATAAATGAATCTTTCATGAGAGACAGTAAAATGTCCCAGAATAAAATTCATTCAAGTAATGAATATTCATCGAGAAATTCATCAAAAAAAAAAGAGACTAAATTTACTTTTCATTCTGTGCATCAGATCAATGAATAAATGGCTAAAACATTAAAATACATTAAAGAATAATTTCTGCAGAAAATAAATAAAAGTATATAAAAATCTTTTGGGCTTTTATTTGAACGATAAGACTCCTAATGATTGAATTGCATGACAAGTGAGGAAAAGACCGCAGAAATTTGTGTTCAAAATTGTGTAAATTCAAAAAAATTACATAAAAAAGATAATAAAAATGTGTACAACCAATAAAGACAGATAAGAGATGTTATCACTAAAACATTGTGTACTTAATTATCAGGTTTTTTAAGCTAATAATTAGTTACCAATGGTTGCGGAAATGCACAGAAAAATGATTAAAAAAAGTTTAATTCCAAACATATAATTGAATGAAATCCACAATTCATTCATTCATTCTTAAGGGGAGAAAAAAACTTTTAATACTTTATCTAAAACTTCAAAATTATTAAAAAAATATCTTTAATTTTAATTTAAGAGCAAAAAAAAAATCTTTTATTGTTATATATTTGAGGCCATAATTAAAGTCAATTTTTTTTGTTAAATAACAGAATATTCAAAGTTTTATTCAAACGAATTGATAAAAAAAAGTATTTCATTCTTTTCTGTTATGAATTTTCGGTTTAAATCTAATCTCTTTGTGTTTCCATCGTTTGCGAGCATTAAAAAACACTCCGCCCTTAGGCTCATATAATTCACTTGTGATTTCACTTTAATAGACAATTCATGCAATATATGGAAATTTTTGTGAATAAATTCTGTATTTTTCTAATCTATTATAAGTCAGGATTTTATTTTTAAGCAAAAATTACTCTTTTTAGTCATATTTAAGACTAATTTACTTTTATTTTATTCATAAAATAATTATTTTTTATTTGAATTCGAATTTTGGGTTCACTACTATTATAAACATTTATTTTTCAAAATATGCTTTAAATAAATGTAATAATTATTAATTATGTAATTTCATCGTTGAATCGCGTGTTTATTTAAATTAAACGATATATTATTTAAATATATTTACTAGAACATTTCATTTTAAGGAAAATGACCTTTCAAAATATAGCTCTATCAACATTGATAACCGAAAATTAAACACAACTTTCATAATTAAAACCTAAATTTATTTTCAAATCGTTATTATTAATAATATATATCCTCCATATTAATGATGGCCAAGGTAACTTTTGACATGTTATTTTAGCTGAAAATTTCAATTTTTTCAATAAATGAAAACAATAATAGAGTATTAGACATAAGTTGGGGTCGGAATAAAGCACTTTTTAAGCACCTTTTATTTTGTATTCATAAATACTATTATCTAGTTTATTGAAAAATAAACCCCTTTAATAATTAGTTGAATATTAAAAGTTTCACCTTTCCTGTACGTTGTTTCATGTTCAAAACTGTATTATAAATAAAAGTATTGCCCGATGGATATCATTAACGTTTAGAAAAATGAAACCATTGATCACAACATTAAGTCACAAAAAAAAATATAATTTTTACATTATTTCTGGATAGAGTTTTTCTTCACTAAAATGTTCAAGCGCATATTTTTAAAATTCCTATCCTAAGATATAAGTAATTGAAATTATTTACTAAAATCGAAATCAATTTCCTTTTTGTTATTTTATCCGAAATATATTTTTCGAAAAATGAGCCAAAACTGCGATTATCTCTGTTTTGGTTTTAAAGAAACTAAAAACTAAAATCTTAACGGAAATTGTAAGGACTGTATATAACGACTTATCCCACAAAATGTTTTCTGTCGACTAAATGAGTAGAAATCAATGACAACAGAAAGACAAACACTAATCGGACGTATTTAATAACGATATATCTCTCCCTTTCCCTCTCTCGTGGTTTTATAATCTCCACTAATAACAACTTCTAAAATTAAATCCGTAATCATAGAACTTTTTGTTATTTTTTTTCGGTATCTAGGTACTATCAAGTAAAAGCTAGCAAAAATCCTTAAAAGATAAATCTTCCTTGTTTTGCACTAGATTAAACAAAATTATATTGAATTCAATTATTTGAAATTTTTATAAACGAGGTTCTATTAAAAAACATTTGGTATTCCTTTCATTTTGGGTTTTACTCAACAAAAAATAAAAAAATAAGAGCATTTATTTGTGGTTATAATATATAATTAAATTTTTAACCGTAAAATACTTATCCAATGGTTTTATATTAAATTCCTATCAATTCTTTAACAAAATGTCATTTGAAAAGGAATTTATCTTCTATTGAAACCATTGTTGGCCACAATATTATTTAGTAGAAATATTGTATTTTCATTGTTTGAACAAAATCACCTAGATAAATATAAAACTTTTATTTCTTAGCCCTAATCAATAGCAATGTTTCCAATGGTTTGAATGTTTTTTCGTTTGTATTGTGATTACGTATTATTGGTTCGTCTTTGATATAAAAATTGTGTATATTTACAGAAGACATGATATATATAGATGTAGCTTGTTTACTTTATTATTTATGTAGATCTGATTGAATTTTGTAAACCAATGCATAACCAATACTTTGATTTCTCCGAAGAATTTTAATTTTATTATCAAAGAAAGTAAACGAATGAAAATATAAATAATAGAAAATATTCTTAAAAACAAAAAATGGTTTAACAAAAAAAAATTAATATTTAGATTGAAATCAAAGGTTGGAATTCATTTAGTAATTCATTGGAATATATCTGTAAAGAGAATCTCTGTCTTTGTCTGTCATTTTGATAAACAGAAAATACATAGACTTCAGTGCATTCGTATTATTAGATTATCTTTTGAATCGACAAAACTTATGTAATAGTATTCGGGCTCTAAATCTGTAAACAAATAGAGCTATAATATTATGAGATCCTGTTTTCTCTTTATGGTAGGGAAGAACCCCAAAACTCCCCACTAAAGGAAAAGGAAGTTATAGGGAGAAAGAGGATCGAGGAAAAACACAATCGAATTTTCTCTACTAATGTTTCTCTAATTTTAATGTTTGGGTTAAAGTCAAGTGGAAAAGGGGTTCCAAAATCCCATATTCTTTTATATAACACGACATTGAAAACTGAGAGCACATCCATATTCTGTACACACATTAATCCCTGGCGAACATTTTTCAGCTTAAAGAGCACTCACTCTCTTCCTCTCCATTCCTAATGTTGTGACTCAAGTGTTGAACGCATTTGGAAAACCATTTTCTATCCATCCGTTTAATGAATTGAATGAATCAAATGATTTTATTTTTATTTTATTTTCATTTTATTTCAATAACTTTTTCATTAGACTTAATACTCACTTTTTTCAAAGTTTTTTCCAAAGACTTATATTTATTTAAACCTTTTTTATAAAAAAAAATTTCAGATTTCATCAAAAATCGATTAATTTATTCATTACTTAAATTACTTTAATTTTTTATAACTCATTAATATTTTTTTCTTATATTTTATCACTTTTTATGAAAATTCATTTAAAAAACTGGAAAATATAAATACTTTTTACATAATTTAATAATAATTAAACGAAGGAAAAGCAAAAAAGAAAATCATATAAAAGCGATTAAAAATTATTTATCGACAGAAGAATAGCTTAATTACAAAATCAATAGTTTTTCAATCATTTAATGAGTGGAACAATGATTACAGTAAACGAGATTTTTTGATTTAAAAAACAGGTCATTAGATTTTGTTGATTGTGTAAAATGTAGCATGCAACATTACATTATATCGAACACTTTATAAGACGAATATTATTATTGATTTTATATTAGATTTTATAAGTTTTAATTAAAACTGACTTTTGAATACTTTTTAGTTTCCTGTAAAGAGCGATACCTGTATTTCCCGAACATTATTTCAGTGCTTATCATACAATAAGTTTCGGTCAAAACAGACATTAAATTTCATTTGTGTTTATGATTTAGTCAGTGGTTATTCCCAAACTCTATGTCATTAGATTTTTGTCGTTTCAATGTTTCTCTGTATGAGAGTTATGCTGTGCTATTGCACTGAATGAATGGCCAAATTCTTTGCCATATTTCATATACGATATGTTTCCAGTAAATCATTGCATTGACTGTCATCACATCGGAGGAAGAGCTCACAAATACATAGCAAAGGCTTTTATTTTGAAGGACCTAATCTCAGTTCAGCGATCAGTTATTTCATGTCTGTCTGTTTGTGCCATCATTTGCTCTCCTCTTCTCTAATTCTGCTCTCATTTTGTTTCATATTTTTTCTCTTCTGCTCTGATTTGCTGTTAATGTATTTGACGGCTCTTTTCCTATCGTATAAAATATGGCATAAAATATATATTAGAAGTGTATTAATTAAAATCCTTTTCATAATTTTTATGGCATTCATTAAAATCCGTTTATTTTGAAACTATTTTTTGACGGAATAAACATATAATGAATGAAATTTTCAAAACAAATTAAAAGATATATTCAAACCGATCTTTAATAGAACCTTCATTTTTTGACTTTCTTATGATTAATTAGCCACAACATAAATTACCATGATGGTGATCATCATTTTCAAACTTGATTTACTCATTTGCTGAGCTCTTTGTCAAAAATAAATTGAAATCATTCGTTATTTGTTATTATTACCCATTCATTACCCATTCATAAATAAGTTCACGATTTTCTTATTAGACCATAAAAGAGAAGTTATCCATCAACACAACAACACAACACAACTCACATCTAAACTATAACAACAAAAGAAAAGTTTGATAAACTTTCAAAGTTGAGATTTTAATTAATTCTTATTTCTTTAATTGAATTCTCTTTTAATTAACAATAAGTTATGTTTTTTTTGTTCAGTTTTTGTAATAAATAATTAAATCATTTTTTACTTTAAAATATATCAAGATCATTTTTGTTAATAGATATAATAAGTATTTATTACTAAAACAGATTATTTTTGGATCGATTTCTTTTAATATTTAGACAAAAGGGTAGAAAATTAGAGAAAACCCTTAGGTCGGGTCCGAGTCTGATCGGGTTCAGATTTCATCCTCTAATTTAGAATTTGTTTTCAAAGAAAAAAAGATTTAGAAATAGATTTAAACATTTATATAATACTTTTGCTTCAATTGATTGAAATTTGTTTTTTTGTGGAAATAATTTATTGAAGTATTGTTACAGTGTTTGGCCATCTCTGCAATAAATTTATGAAATGTTCATTATGTCAAATGTCACAAACACTGACGTTTTCAAAGTACACAAAATACTAAACTTTATTTGAGTTTTAAAATTTAATACATGAAAATAATAGCCAGGTTATTATATCTTGGAAACTATTAAAACTTTTTTTTCTAGAATATATGGACAAAAATTAGCCAAGATATAAAGCTAATACATTTATCTAATTGAATTTAGTAGAAATTCACATCAAATCTATTAGTATTTCTAATTTGTAGAATGTTTTCAAATGAATGGTGTTTGAACTCTTGGTCATCTCAAAAGTTTTTATTATAAAACTAAAAACCCATTTTTCAAAATGAGTGCAAAAATAATTCAATTATTTCTAATTCATTTGAGACAAACAGTATTTCGACCGATATTTTAGTTTTCAAATATTGTCCGTTTCATCAAAAACAGTCCGAAAGAGTCATAAATAGTATTTTTTGTTTTTTGTTTTGTTTGAGAAAATGGAGAAAAATATAATGTATTTCGAGAAGAAAATCAAAATTGACTTCAAGTGCTTATAATAATATTTTGTTTCTTTACTTCCCTTAAGTTAAGTTTATTTCTAATAATCCTCAAAACTATAAGAACTTTTAAGATAACCTTTTATTCTTTGCCTTTCATTGAATCGAAGAAAAAAAATCCTTTATATTTGAATTGTTTTTAAACTCTTAAAACAACGGAAAAGTAGACAAAAATTGATTTTTATTTGTGAGACAATCCAATCGATCATTCCTTTGAATATATTCTTCTTATTCTATAAGCATTGCATCTGAAGACACAAACTTTGTCACATAAAACACAATTCTCTTAAAAATTCTCTCTCTCTCTCTCTCTCTCTCTCTCTCTCTCTCTCTCTCTCTCTCTCTCTCTCTCAAAGAAAAATCACATCATTTGATAAATTGTATTAAACTTCGTTTTGAATGTCAATTGAATCAAAAGAAAAGAAAAAGAGATAAATGTAATTATCATTAATTTATTGAAGTCAAGCAAATCTCATAAAATGAAAACTTTTATTATTGTTAGATCTGTTCCAATCAATTGCATCAATTAATTAATCAAAATACTAACAAAACCTATTTGTCTGCACTTATATTAATAAATTGTATATAACTTAAGATCTGTTTATTTGAATTTTACTCAAAATTCAAATGAATTTTTCTAAGAAAAGGAATATTTTTGTTATAAATTAGGAAAATATATTTATTTTTTCCATAAACTCATAAATTAGTTCACTTTAAGGTTCACTTATTTAATGTATTGATTGATTGATTTCTACCAAATCTTATATTTTCAAGAAAATGGTTTTCACTTCTCTTTGAAAGAGAAGTAAATGTTTAAGACTTGAATTCCCAGAAATAGAAGTTTATCGACGATTGAAATGATAGGAGAATTGCATGTTTAGAATGTTTTGGTTTTGAAATAGTGAACAAAATTTGCATTGATTCAAATCTGAGCCATTTTTAAAATAGGATTCGTTATACGATCGAAGGAAATGTTGAATACAATTATGGTATTCAATAAAATGATCGGTAATTGAAAGATAAGCGAAAGTTATGCAAAACGTTTGTGTTTAGCGATGAGTCGAACCAAAACTTTCGTGATTCCAGTTTCGCATTCACTTTGTATTTACTTATATTTTGATCATTTACTCAAAGCTTTGATTTATACGATAGAAATGGTTATGACTTCGAAATACCAAAGACTTATCAGTACTCGGGAATCAAATTTCTGTGACTTTTCTTCTCTGATTCAACTTTCAATACAGTTCTGTACAAAACTAAAACGTCAGTTGTTTTGTTTATAGCTCTCTCTCTCTCTCTCTCTCTCTCTCTCTCTCTCTCTCCCTCCCTCCCTCCCTTTCCCTCTCTCTCTCCTTCTTTTGGTGGTGTGATATGATTGAACAGATGTGATTTGTGCTGACTCTACTCTATATGGAAACACAGAAAGAATTGCAAGAATAGGAGTGAAACAAATCGAGAGAGAGAGAGAGAGAGAGAGAGAGAGAGAGAGAGAGAGAGAGAGAGAGA
>JAQIXI010002185.1:0-10992 GCA_034700165.1 Galumnidae sp. Gr-Ori-00277
GTATGGTTTTTAAGTTCTGTTGAAAAGGAGGCCAAACATACGTTTAGAATATTAACTAAATTACGATATAAGAGAAGTCTTAATGTAAATATAAAATCAATGTTTAAGGTATTACTGTTTAAGATTTTTTATTATAAGAGATTTTATATTTAAAGAATTCATTTATTTTAGTTAAATATATTTATTGAAAGAGCAGCTCAAAACAGAATTGGATTTTACTGTTGGAAATTATACTTAATCGGACAGTTCCAGTGCTTAAAAGTAAGAATATATTGAATTTATAACCTTTTTTAATGTTATTTTCAAAGTGGATCATCTTAATATTATGGGTGGGAATAAAACTGAATTCCAAGATCAATTAATTTTTCATTCAATTATCAACCTTCAATGAATTTTTTTTGGCAAAATATTATAAAATGGCGATTTAGAATGCATTTGGTTTAACATTTAACTTTCCCTTTCACCTTTTAAAATATCTAGATATTTATTTTAAAAACTGTAAATAAAAATCAAGATTTATCTTAAATATATAATCGATAAATACATTATATAATTGGTTCGGTTAAATATGTTGTTAATAATATTTGTTAACCTTGCTTAATGATTTTTCAAAGTGGAACATCTTAATATTATGTTTGGGACATTTGATGTATATTTCCTTTGAAATTTGAAAAGTTTGTTCAATACATTTTAAAATAGTTGATTTTTTAAAAGTTGCCTGCCTTATTAAAATGTTGATTATTTTGATTGACTGAGTTTTCCTAATATAAACATAATATAAATAAATGTTATTTGAGATGATTTTATATAAATATATACTTGGTGTTTTATTAAGAAAATAACTATTTTACTAAGAGACTGTAAATTTTTTACAAATTCTTTATTTAATTAACCTAGGTTTATACTTTGTTTATATGAGTACTATTCCTTTTGATCCAACTTTTATTTGGTAAATTTACATGGATAAATTTTGATTATAAAATAAATTCCCTTCAGATAGTTCTAAATAAATAAAATAATTTAGATTGATGAAATGATGAATTGATCTTTTATTTCATTTAAGAGCATTAATTGAAAGGACATATATATGTCAATAATTCTGAAATAATTACAGTTTTTATAAATATCCTAGCAAAAGTCAGTTTCTATTATATTTATTTAACATTTAGTTTATTTAAACTTTAAATATTTTAGTTTTTAGTGTTATTTACTTAATTTATTAGCGGTTTTTGAAAAAATAACTAATATCCGGATTATGAAACAAGTTTCTTTATAATGAGTATAAATTAACAAGGAAATTTCCTCAGCAATTACATGATTATATTTCCTATAGATATGAAAAAGGATATAAATCTTGAATTTTTATGGAACCAAGATTTTTGTCAAAAAGAGCTATTATTAATTTGTCAATAGATTTTATATAAAAACTTAGAACTACCTTGCTTATATTTTATAACTTGAACAAAAACCAATAAAACTTAATTTAATAAATATACATGTATAAATAAATGTTTGTATCTGAATAGAAGTAAGTATTTGTTATCAACGAAAATAATTTAATAAAGTTTTCCAAAATGAAGAGATTTTTAATATTAAAAGTTTTTATTTTCTTCACAGCAATGAATGTTGTTTTGGGTCAGTTTTAATGCATTTATATAAAGAAAATATTAATAAAATGTAATTCACATTTAGGCTGCGATAAAGTAAAGGAAATGACTTACAGAAGATCAATAATTAAGAGTCCTGGCTATCCCTTGAACTATGAAAATAAATTGATTTGCAAATATTTGATTAAAGTCGAAGAAAATCGCAAAATAGTTATCGATTTTCAAGATTTTAATACAGAAACAGATTATGACTTTCTAATGATTTATGAATTTAATGAAACTCCAAACAAATTGATTGGTACCTTTACTGGAAATATATTACCCCAACGTCTTGTAACAAACGGAAACCAAATATTAGTTTTGTTTAAAACGGATTCAAGTGAAGTAAGAAAAGGATTTAAACTGACCTATCATACAGTATATTCAGGTATATTATATAAATTAAAATTATTGTATAAAACCAAACATTTTTAGATTTCAATAGAGTTCTATCTGAAAATATGGGTTATTTTAATAGTCCTAATTATCCAAGTAACTATCCTTACGAAATGAGTAGTACCTGGACAATTCTAAATCCAAACAATGGTGTTGTGTACGTCTGGTTCAATGATTTTGAGACCGAAGCAAATAATGACATTTTGAGTATTTATAAAACGGTTATTAGAGATAATTCACTTATTGGTAAATATAGTGGAAGTGTTAAACCTACCAAGTTAGTATTCGATGAAAGCAAAATTATTTTTAAAATGACCACAAATAGTGATACTGAAAGAAAAGGTTTCAACATTTCGTATAAAATTAGAACAAAAGGTAATGAAATTTTTAATTTATATAATTATTTTTAGTTTTATTTTTTACAGATTTTGATATAAAGGAGTCGTATATAACGACTCCATTGAGTTTTATAACAATTAAACCCAACAGAATATCCGAAGAATTTTTTGGTTACTTTAAAGATATTCAAAAAATACAATCAATTCTGAGCGACAAATCATTTTATGGTCTCTTATCTTCTGAATTCTTAATCTTATCATCTGTTGGTAAAGTTGTTAAAAACTTTGGAAAAGTTAATGAATTCGTTTGTGATTCAACTCATGGTTTCATATTTTTATTGAATTATAAAAATAGTTTAGAAGTAATTAATACAAAGGATTTCAATGTTTATTTGGAATTTAATGTGTCTTCAAATTCAAGAGATCTGACAATAAATATAAGGAATTCAGTCCTACTTTTAAGTGTTATTGGATTTGAGCCCAAAATTATTTCCACAAACTTTGATGGAAGCAATCAATCAGTTCTTTACTCAAATTCAAAACAAGCCTTTCATTTGACAGTTGACTATCAAACGGAACGATATTTTTTCGTTGATATCAAAGATTTTTCGATTTATTCGATAGACTTTTATGGAAATAATGAAAAACTTTATACAACTACTCTTGATCTGAGCTCATTGAACGGAATAAGTTATTGGAATAACGACTTGTATTTATGTTTAGAAGATTCAATTTATAAAACTCTTGAAATAGATTACCCTGATCAGAAATCAATTCTCTCATTTAAAATAGGAAAGAAATCTGATTCCAATACCAAAGCCTTCAATAGAAAGAAATTCAGTTATTTTGAAATTTCATTAAATGAATTGAATTTTAAAAATAAGTGCGAATCCAATCATTGCTCGCATTTATGTCTACCAATAGATGACTCCTATCGATGTGTCTGTCCCTCAAACTTAATACTAATAAACGAGAGTCAATGCATGGAAAATATGACTGAATTCACTACTATTTCATTTGCGACAAATTCTACAAATCATATCGAATTAAATGAAACTTTTTCCACTTCACCCAGCACAACTGTACAAAATGAAAGTGATATCATTACTTTTACCGAAACTCCTATTGTTTGGTTAGAAACTACGACATTATTAAATAATGAATTCGAGTATAACTCCTCCAATGTACTAGATAATTTAGAAGTTGAATCAACGGATAGAGAAACAAATAGTGATTCACCAAATTTGACTGAATCTATGCTTATTGACCAAGATCAAATATTTAAAGATAAGTTGGAAGAATTATATGGATTATATTTAAATTTAAAAAATACATACAAACTAAATAAATTTGGCCTTGTTAATTTATTTTTGATAATAATGTTAACCACAAAAATCTTAATTCTTATGTATTTGTAAGTTATTATTCAATGAAATGATACTTATATTAACCATTTTATTAATGTAAAGTTACCGCAAGAAAATGGCAGAAATACAAAGGACTTATAGAAGGAGTGATATAATTCTACCGTTATTTGAAATGGAGCATGCAAAATTTCAAAGTGATCAAAGAAAATCTAAGGATGAATCTAATATTTAGAAGGCGTTCTAATTAATTCACTTTTTACTGATTTAATTATTAATTAATATTTTGTTTATATAATTAATAATTGAAATAATAATTTGTGTTTAACTACTTTTTTCTCATTCTCTTTAAAATGTAATTCATTAACAAATAGTAAAGTTTTCCATAAATTATTTGTTTATAAATTAGTTTATAAATTATAATAGAAAATTCTTTTAATAAAATAATAAAAACAATTATTTCATTTTTTGTAAAGATTTTTGTATTTTCTTTATAAAAATAATACTTTTCTTCGTTGTGTTGAATAAAATATATAAAGTTAATCCGTTTGGGTCCGACATCAAACTCCTGACTTGAGAATACTTTACAATAAATTCAACAATAAATGCTGTCATTTAATTGAAGAATATAATTCATAAGAAGTTTAGTTAAATGACAGCATTTATTGTTGAATTTATTGTAAAGTATTCTCAAGTCACGAGTTTGATGTCGGACCCAAACGGATAAACTTTATATGAATCGGTTAAATTTACTATCGCCAAAAGTCCTATGCAACTGAGGCTTAAGGAAATTTGAACTTATGTCACCCATAGAGAATATATGGGTGATTTTGAGTTTAAGAGTAAAAGATTGAACTCATGATTTTGGCTGTACTAAAGTTAAATGTTTTATGAATACCTAAAGGGGTGGAATTTATCTCATTCGTTGGGAAAAGCTTACATACCAATCACTGATTATTAATAGTTCATATAATAGATAAACTTGGTACAGAGATTAAAGTTTATTTAAATTTTAAAAATAAAGTTGACTTTTTGAGTTGACTTTCAAAAAGTGTTTTCAAGTTTCAGTAATGTCTGAAAACAGGCTTTTATTTTGTGTTTTGAACTAAAATTTAAAGAAAAGTAAATTTGATTTCGACTTTAATTAAACGACAATTAAATAAGTGTTTGCTTCGACCACTCATTCATATGTATTATTGAAAGTGAGGTAAGACTTCTAACAATTTTGGGTATTTTTTATGCTTTTCTTCACTAAATGATAGCATTCATTGCAATTTAATAAATATTATTTTTAAAAATTTATTAATTGATTTAAAACTTTTTTCTATTAAATTATAAACTCTTAAAATTTAAAGTTTTAATTAAATTTTATTTTATTAAATTCAAGTATTCAGAAATGGCTTCAAATGAAATGAAATGTGAAGACTTGTCTGAAACATTTCTTCAGTATTTGTCACTCGAAGACAAGACAAGTAAATCCTAATTTCAATCATTTGTTTTAATTCTTAAGACTTTTTTCAATTAAAGATATTATTTGAATAAACTTTAAATTTAAGTCAATTATTCATTGATTTAAAAATTGATTTCATTCTAACCTTTAATTGAATAAATTTTTAATTAAATGTTTATTTAAATTAGGATTGAATTCAGAAATGGCTTCAAATGAAGTGAAAAGACGTGACTCTTATGAGAAGAGGATTTGTGACGACTTGTCTGAAGTGATTCTCCAGTATTTGTCACTCGAAGACAAACTCAGACTCGAATGTGTGTCACAACAGTTCCGGAGGACTGTCTTCGCTAAACACCTTTCGTTAGAAATAACAGGAAATAAGTTTTTAAATAAAACTAAGTTCGGATTTCCTCCAGAAAAGGGAGAATTGATTTATGAATTCATTGAAAAGTTTATAAAAAAGTTTCAAAATTTGTCTCAAATTTATTTATACACTTTTGGTGAAGAAAAAGGAATTAATGCGATGACTATTGACGCTATTTGTAAAAATGGAAATCAATTGAAAAGCCTTGGCTTCAATTTTTATAAAATTTTTGACAGGAACAATGTTTTTTGTGGCGAAACATCTTTTCTGGAAACTTTATCTCGAAGTACTTTTCGTGAGTTTGATATTTACATTTTTTCTAATTATTAATTATTGTTTAAATTTATTTTATAATCAAAGAAATAGTAATTTTAGACAATATTTTAATGAATTATTTTATTATTTAAACAGTTTTGAGTCAAATCCCAAACATCGAAAAATTGGTCGTAAATACTATTCCCGACTTATCTAATGTTCACTTCAGACGTTTGAAACGATTAGAGATCGAAGTATTTAATGAACGGAATATCAAAGACTTTGAAATATTGATTGAAGACAACAGAAATACTTTAAAGCATTTATTATTTCATAAATTTTTGATCTCTAACGTCGATATTATTTCTCTGAAACCATTCTTGACTTCACTCTCAAAACTAATTAATTTAATTGATTTGAAAATCAAAGGAATTTCTATAGAAAATGATATTCTGAGAGAAATAGCCGTCAATTGCAATCATTTGAAAAGGTTTTCATTTGATTATGGTCATAAAGAATTTGTAAATCTGTTGTCATCTCTGATTAGATTTAAACAATTAAAACGTTTGGATATAAAAATAAATTTAGGTATAATTATATTCAATTTTGAGGAAATTAAGACATTTATTGAATCGATGGCAACAAATGACTACTTTCCAGATTTGACTCATTTAGGGGTTTTTGTTAACAATTGGGTACCAATTTTTATTGACGAGAAATATGTGTTTAATTATATTGAAATGTTTTTCCCGAAATTGCAATCATTAATATTAGAGAGAATTATAATAAAGGATTGCAGTGAATATACGACAGATATTCTGAGCCGTCTCTCAGATCTACAAAGAGTTGAGTTTTCCGTAACTAAAGAGTCGACAAAACATGAAATCGAGACTAAATTGAAAAACAATTGCAAACGAATAAAACGTATAAACATTTCACTCAATACTGACTTTGAATATGACTTTGATTCAGATGATATCGATATTACTAATGATTATTCTGACACTGACTCAGACACTGACTCTGAAACTGATTCTGATTAGAATGAACATGATTATTTATAAAACATAGATTACAAACAATTTTTTTAATAATTGAAATTATTAATCATTAAATCAAATAATTTTTTTGAATAATTAATAATTGAAAAATAATTTGTTTAAAATATAATTAATTTACAAATAATTTAGTTTTCCCTAAAATTTATGTTTTATAGAATATTTTTTCACAAAATTATAAAAACAAATATTATTTCAATTGATTTGTTTTGTACTCAATTTTGAAAATTCTTTATAAAACAATTAAAAATACTTTTCTTTTAATTTTTATTGAATTGAATTTAATTCACTTAAATTAATAAATTTTAATTTAATTTCGAATAAAATGTTTTCGAGGAGTTTATAACTTTCATAGAATTTTTAAAAATTTTGAAAACTCACTAATTTTCAAAAAACTTCGACAATTATCTTAAATAAATGAGTCATTTATTAATCGCTTTTGTGTTGATTTGTGTGAAGATATAGTTTTGAAAAACTATTATTAATTCTATTCCCGGGAGATGACATTTTTTTAAATTATACTTTTTCAAAAAATAATTAGCTTGCAACTTTAGTAATTTCATTACTACTACTACTTTTTTGGTCAGAAACTTCGGGAATTTAATATTCTTGTATCTCAAAATAACAAGGTAAATTTCAGCCATTTATTTTTTTCGAATTTGCCTACTTTTTTATTATTTTCCGAATCACAGAAAACAAAGTCCAGGAAAAGTCAATAACCAATTTATTGATGAAAAGATGATTTATGCAAAAAATATAATTGTTTTGTAGATTTAAATAAAAATTTGAATCTCCGAATTTTGCATGGCTTAACTATAACTCATTAAATGTGAATGTACTAGATAATTTGGAATTCGAATAAACAGAAAAATAATTAGAATATTGGTTCACCAAATTGGATTGAAACAAGTCTTATTGACCAAGATTAAATCATAATTACTTAATAGTAATATTCAAATCAAGTCTTTTATCAAAACATTATTTATGTTAAGATTTCACTCAAAATGAGTCATTTTTGAGCCAAAATTAATTTGTTTTGTGATTTGAAACTAAAATAAACGAATTATTTTAAATAATAATTAATTTTGAAATCAGTTTAAAACCGATTTATTACAACTAATAACCGATTTATCCAAAACTCAATTCACAAATACTTAAAGTGAGTAAAGTTTTGTTAATTCGTGTATTTCTTATACTTTTCATTAATTGTCAAAAAATAATATAAATCATTAATCCTTTGATTTGATTAAACTATTAATTATTACAATATTTAATTGAATTTTAATTTATTCCTATCTTTTGATTAAAGGGTCAATAAATGGGTAATTATTTGAGTAAATTATTGTTTGGAGAGAAAGTATCAGAAGAGGACAAAGAGTTTAGAAATGAGTCATTCAGTGAACGATTTTGTGTTGATTTGTGTGAAGACATTCCTCAGTATTTGTCACTCGAAGACAAAATAAAATTCCTTTTAATTTCAATCATTTTTCTTATTTTTTAGTCAGTGATAGCATTCATTATAGTTTAATAAACATTATTTCAAATGATTTATAATTTAAGACATTTTGTCTTTTTTTAATTGTATTAAACTTTAATTAAATTTTCATTTATATTAGGATTGAATTCATTCAAGTATTGAGAAATGGCTTCAAATGAAGTGAAAAGACGTGACTCTTATGAGGAGAGGATTTGTGACGACTTGTCTGAAGTGATTCTCCAGTATTTGTCACTCTATGATAGACTAAGGCTCGAATGTGTGTCAAAACAGTTCCGGAGGACTGTCTTCGCAAAACTCAATTCATTGCAAATAATACCAAATTTATGTTTAATTACAACCAATTCATATAATTTGGTTGAACAAGATCAATTGAATTATAATTGCATTGAAATGTTTATAAGAAAGTTAACGAAATTATCTAAAATTTATTTATACTCTTTTAATGACTGGAATGGAATTAATCCAAAGTTTATCGACGCTATCATTAAAAGTGGACTTCAATTAACAAGTTTTGGATACAGAGCTGAAGAGTTGGATAAGGAATTGTTTAACAAGGTCATTGTTAAGTATGGCTCACAACTGACTTCACTCAAACTACCCAAGGCTTCTCTTTACCCCCATTTGTTTCGTGAGTTTTAATTAAACATTTATTTACTTTTTTTCTAATTTATTAATTATTAGAGAAATACTATTTTTAGACAATATTTTAATGAATTTATTAAACAGTTTTGAGTCAAATCCCAAACATCGAAGAATTGGTCGCTAATACTATTCCCCAATTATCTAATGTTCACTTCAGACGTTTGAAACGATTAGAGATCGAAATATTTAATGACTGGAATATCAATAACTTTGA
Source organism: Galumnidae sp. Gr-Ori-00277 (assembly GCA_034700165.1). Lineage (NCBI taxonomy): Eukaryota > Metazoa > Arthropoda > Arachnida > Sarcoptiformes > Galumnidae > Galumnidae sp. Gr-Ori-00277. Next base: position 9,226 of record JAQIXI010002185.1, read on the forward strand.
AATATTGATTGAAGACAACAGAAATACTTTAAAACATTTTTTGATTCAAATTTTAAACATTAATTCTTCTTCTAAACGATTCTTGACTTCACTCTCAAAACTCAATAATTTAATTGATTTGGAAATCAAAGACAGTTCTCTACTAAAGGATAATATTTTGACAGAAATAGCAGTCAATTGCAATCATTTGAAAAGACTATCAATTGATTACCAAATCGATAAAAATAATGATTTCCTAAATCTGTTGTCATCTCTGATAAGAATTAAAGGATTAAAACGATTATATCTAAAGTTAGAAATATATAAATTTGATATAAAACTTAAGGAAATTAAGAAATTCATTGATTCGTTCGCAACAAATGAATACTTTTCAGAGTTGACTCATTTAGAGGTTTTCTTTTCTGTCAGAAAATTTATTATTGAAGAGAAATATTTGTTTAAAAATTTTGAAATAATTTTCCCGAAATTGCAATCATTTATAATAAAAGAAATTATAGTAAACGATTGCAGTGAATATACGGCAGATATTCTGAGCCGTCTCTCAGACCTACAAAGAGTTGAGTTTTCCGTAACGGAAGAGTCGACAAAACATGAAATCGAGACTAAATTGAAAAATAAATGCAAACGAATTAAACGTATAAACATTTCAACTCATTCTGACTCTGAATACAATTTTGATTTCGATTACATCGATATTATTAGTGATTATTCTGACAGTGATTTGGATTCTTATGACTTAGAATGACCATGATTATTTACATTCATTTGACTTCCAACAATGTTTACAATCACTAAAATTAATAATTGAATCATAACTTTATTATTGAATAAATAAATATGTTTTAACTTATCTTTCAGTAAATAAATGGTTTTTTGTTTATATAATTAATTATTGAAATAATAATTAGTGTTTAACTACTCTTTTCTTAATTTCTTTAAAATTTATTTCATTAACAAATAGTTAAGTTTTCCGTAAAATATTGTTTTATTAATATTTGTTAAAATAATATTTCATTTGATTTGTTTTGTAATAATTTTTGTAATTTCTTTATAACACAAATAATAATACTTTTCTTATTCTAATTAATAAATATTTAATTATTTGAATAAAAAACTTTTGAATAATTCATATGAAAATTGATTCGTTTGAGTATAAACTAATTAAATGAGTCGTAAAGTTTACAATTTATAGTTTAAAAAATACTTAAATAAACATTTAGTTAAAACTTTAAAATTTTTACTGAAAAAAACGTAATTTATTTTATAATTTATTAAAAAATGTCAACAAAAAAGTGAAAAAAGAGTCAATTGTTTTGTGTTTTGAATCTAAAATTCAACGAAAAGTAAATTTGATTTCGACTTAAATTAAACGACAATTAAATGAGTGTTTGTGTCGACCACTCATTCATATGTAATACTGAAAGTGAGTAAAGACTTCTTTTCAATTAAATCCTGTATTTTTTTTATGTTTTTTCTTCACTCAATCATAGCATTCATTGCAATTCAATAAACATTAATTCAAATCATTTATGAATTGTTTTAAGACTTATTTTGAATTCAATTTATCAATTCTTATTAAGTTTTAATATAAATTTTAATAATTAATTTTTTATTTAAATTAGGAGTAAATTCATTAAAGTTTTCAAAAATGGCTTCTAATGATATTAAGAGACGCGACTCTTATGAGGAAAGGATTTGTAAAGAGTTGTCTGAAGTGATTCTCCAGTATTTGTCACTCGAAGACAAACTAAGACTCGAATGTGTGTC
>JAQIXI010002186.1:0-10989 GCA_034700165.1 Galumnidae sp. Gr-Ori-00277
AAATATTAGTACTATTAATGCTACGACGAGCATGCGCATTTGTTAACTTATTGGCAGATTTTTCTGCCACGGTTCATTAAATATATGTTTGATTCGACGCCAACAACACAGGACTCAGTAATTGTCACTCCATTTGACAGTCCATTTAATAATCCGACCCTTTCCTGTAAAATATTCACAACTATATGGCAGTACTCATTGGTAGCAAATTATACCTGGATTCTAATGGAAGGTTTTATTTGCATAATCTTATATTTCTACACATTTTTAACGATAATTCTAGTAATAAGAAATACACAATACTTGGATGGGGTTCACCCATACTATTTATAGTTGCCTGGGTTATTGAGGACCCATTACTGCGACAGTAATACTGAACTTTATTTTCTTCATAAACATAACTCGAGTCCTATTTCTGAAAATGTTTTCCTCGTCGGCAGTGAATTATGTGCGACAGTATCGATATATGACCTTGTTCAAGTCTACATTTATATTAGTTCCGCTTTTCGGTGTTCACTATATATTTCTTTTGGTATTCTCTTTGTCTGCCATTTCTTATGACATCTTCGAAATTATATGGCTTTACATAGACTTACTTTTCTCGTCATTCCAGGGATGTGTTGTGGCTCTTCTCTATTGCTTTTTCAACAGTGAAGTGCAAATAGAGTTGCATAAGTTATGACAGTCGTGGCACATATGTAACCGAAATACACCTTCACATCAGTCAAACCATTCGACACATATGTCTTATTTGACTCAATCTGATTGTTCAATGACTGAGTCATCGCCGGTTTAATGATAGCCTTTAAACCTAATTTGAATATTGAAACGAATATTAAAACCGAAGAATAATTTCATGAAAATAATGAATATCAATGAATTGTGGCAATTATTGCTGGTCTTTAGGCGATTTGTGGGCTTTTTGCTGGCGATTCCTTCTGCGCGACATATATTCAATATTTTTTTCATTTATAAAATTTTAAACAATTTTTAAATAATGAATTCGTTATTTTAAGTCAGAATAAGAGACAGTTTTTGTAATCTTTTGTAAATATTTGATGTCTTTTATATAGAAGCGAGGGCGGGTGTATGGGTGGGTGGGTGGGGAAAAAACGATTCTATATACTACCTTTACAATGTAAATGTAGTGAAAAATTAAATTAAGGAATAAAAACAAAACAAAATTATTATCGGCGACGTCTTTGACGATTATAATCTTTATCAAAATTGCTATATCGTCTTCTATTAACGTGTGGATCATCTGTATTTTGTTAGGAAGCCATTCTATGATAATTTTGAAATTGTGGACAATCCGAATGCTCAAAAGCAGATCTAGGCAATTGTGAGCCGGAGGTATACCTATAGTCTCTAGGTCCATTTTTTGAAGTATCTCTGGTCCGCGATGTGGTACCAGTAGAGATTTGTTGGGGCCTAGTTGACATTTCCGAGACAACTCCGATCTCTGAAATCTCTAGCCTATTAGACGCTATATCAAAAGTCTTAGAGACATCGTTTGGTTTATATCGCGGTGTAATTGCTTTAATATCCAATTCATAAGTTGTTTCTTTACGAAAAATATTATCTGGAACCAAGGTAAATGTGTGAACATTTCTTAAAAAGTCTCCCATCCTTGTGTCATGATCCCTGACGCGCATTCTTAAGTCTAATAGTTTCATATTAGGCCGCTGGTTATGCGGTATTTTCCATTCGATATTTGCTCTTTTAAGGAGATCCTTGAATGTTTGAGTACGAGTTATACCACTGATTTGTCGTCTTCCATAATCACGATAATTTACATAAACAATGGGATCATGTTTATATCGTTCTTGGTCATCCGTGCAGTTAGCAAAGATGGACATTTCTTGAGAACTTGACTGTTGATTGTCTCGAGGTAGGTCTAAGTCTAAATCATTCACTTGACTCTCTAACTTAAAATTTATTTCTTTAAGTTGTTTATTGGTGGCTTGAAGATCAGTTTGCAATTCTTTAGTAGATATTTTGTAATTATTTTCCAATTGAGTCATTTCTTGTTTCAAATTGTGGAGTTGAGATTTCAAGTCCTGTATTTCTTTATCTTTCTTTTCGATTGCTTGGATTTCACTTGCTTTAAATAAATGCAGAAATCTCTCCATTCTTGTAGAAAATCCTATTCAGTTTTATGACAAATAGCCTTGTCGTATCGCAATAGGCCACAACCGCGTTCGCAGAGTGCCTTTGGGCATTCGCCATGTACATAATGTCTATGAGCTGTGAAATAATCCATAGAGTAAGGTGTTTCGCTATCGTTTGTAACACAGCCATATTCGCACATAATTTTTACATATTCGTTGAAGAATCGTCTCTGGAAAACTTACATTTCCGAAATTACATGACATAGCCAATTGTCAAACCTCTGATTTTCATTTCGCTTGTATGACAAGTGGGTTTTGCAGTGTCTTTGATGTAGCAATTATTACACATAATTTGTTGACATTGAGAACAATATTTAGGATTATATGGCACGTCTTTACAAATATAGCAGATATAGTCCTTTAAATCATCATGGTATTGCGATGATGAAAGAGGTGCTTTCCTTGCTTCAAGCATTGAGTCTTTTCTTTTTAGATCCAACTCAACAATATTTGCGCTGTAGCCTTCACGTTTGACGTTTGCAAATTCTGCTTTTAATTTGTGGAGTAATTGTTTATCTTTAGAGATGGCTTTTATTTCTCCAAAAAGGGTTTTGTCATCTGAAGGAGCATAATTCAAAAACATTGAATTTGTTGTTGCTTGGGCAATTTCAAAATCCTGATCCCTATTCAGAATATTCAAATAACGAGATGGTGATGGCGACCTGGAAGAAATAGTTATAATCTCTACTTCTTCGGGAATATTTCGTAAATTCAAAGTTGTTGGCCGCGACGCCGATGTCATTTTGCTATAACAGTTTTAAGAATAATTAAATAACAGAAAAAGGAAAAAATATAATGATAGAAAAGTGTTGCTTATTGTTGTAGTATATAAGGGTTTCCTATACAGGAGTTTCAATAATTTCATCAGTTTGATCAGTATTAGGTGAACTTATTATCTCAACTAATTGGCGAGCAGTTTCTCGTGTGATGTCATGTCTAATATTGTTGAGATTTCCATTAAATTGTCGTTTAAAAATACACCTGGTAACTAGTCCGAATATTATTAACAGGATTATAAATCCAATAAGACCAGTAAAACCAATTATCCACATATTGTTAAACCATATTCGTTTATTGGGAAATTAATTAAATCGCGGAGAATTTATTTTATTGATTTCCTTTAGATAGTCATCCAAACTGGAGTTAATTGGACTTTTTACGCGTTCTAAAAATTCATTAGCGTTATCTGACCATATATAATTTTGGTTGCTTGAGATATCCTTTACGTCAGAATCGTAAATAAAGTCACCGATTTGAAAGGATGTGTTTAAATTCAATTTGAAAGGCTTTTCAGGACATTCGAATAGACGTTTGTTTAGAGTGATATTGTGTTCGAAACAATATAAATAGTTGAATTTATGTCCACTCTTTAATTGTAGGCTATCAAAAACGTGTTCCACAGAACAATGATGGTTTTCCCATTTATAATGTTCGAAACTAGCTTTGGAACAATGGATATCATTAAACAAATATATAACATATTTAGGATCTCTTTCAATTTCCTCAACTCGTGGCATAGGTGCATAACAACGAGATTTAATATCAAAAATGAGATACTTTGGTCCAGTATAAGTTCTGTAACAATTTTTAATTCCATCTCTAGTGTAAAGAACGAAAGAATCTGCTTGGAGTAATTTGAGAGATCTTGAGGGTAATCGCCAGATTAAAACAAATCTTAGAATTCTTCTATTCATATCAATAGAACAATGAAACAATGAAGAATATTCAACTGACGGTATTGTTTTGTTAATAAGATTTAAAAATTGTTCAGTAACTTGAACATGATCATCTTTAGACTTCAATAATGTAGATCTGAATTCAGCCAAACGAATTGCAATATATGTCATAAAAGCGACATCAGACTTAAGATTATTATTTTGGGCATTAATGTACAATTGAGTCTTGTTCATTTCTTCACCAGCTAACGATAAGGCGGTTTTAATGTGTTCAGTAGCGTCGGCTCCTTGAATTATTTGTTCTTGTATTATTCTCAAGCGTTCTATTATATTTTTCATTTGAAGTTTATTTGTCAATTTCGATGTTAAAGTGCCAATTCCATAACCAACAAGGGTTGCTATTCCGCCTATTATCAAATGAGCAACTCTTTTATAACGAGATCTTTCGATATTAATTTCCTTAAGTTCCTCAATTTCAAATATGTTGTCTTTCGAATCCAACTTTTGATCACAAAATTTGTGAATTGTTTCTTCAAAACTTATATGGAAAGAACCGTTGCAAAATTTAAACAAACCATTCAATTTTGTACCCAATAATTTGTCGCATGGATTTATGTACTGGGTTCTGAAGTGTAGTGGGTTGATTCGAGTAATAACCTTTCTATGAGATTCAAACCATTGAATTGGTTCAACAAAATCAAATGAGTTGACCGGAGAAATTGTGAGGTAGATTAAAAGAATATTTATGGCATTTCGAACACTGAATCTTGATCTGTAACGATGTGGTCGTCCCACTGGTAATGAGGGTTCCACCAATGTTTGAGGCTGAACCAACGGTACTGTATCTACGACAGAATCGTTAGTTGAAATAATGATTGGAAGCGTAAGCGCTGGAGGTCTTTGGTGATGTCGTTTGAGTCTTTGAATGTGGTACACATCTGATTTATTTGATGAAATTTTCAAACGATAATTTACTGGAGAAATTCGTTCAATAATTTCGTAAGGGCCAATCCATTGTTTTAGAAGTTTTGTTGATCTGCCAACCTTTAAAGCAGGGTTGAAAACCATTACTTTATCTCCCACTTCAAAAGACATTTGTTGTCGACGTTTATCAAAATAAGACTTATTATACTTTCGAACTTCTAATGAATGTTTTTCAGCTAAATCACAAGCAACTTTCCATCGGTTGATTCTTTTATTCAATGTAACAGGAAATGATGGAATGTCGCCAGGAAGTAGAGGCTCTCTTGCGTACATCAAATAAAAAGGTGTTGTTTTGATTGATCTATTGTAAGTTGTATTTATGGCGAAAGTTATGCTAGATAGTTGTATATCCCAATCCTTTTGCGATTGACTGACGTAATGAGAAAGACAGGATGCTATTGACGCATTTACCCTCTCAGCTATATTTGGACTTGGATGGTACGAAGTCGTAAATATGTGTTCAATTTTAAGGCTATCAACAAAATCTTTAAGTAAAACCGATTTGAAACACTGTGCCCGATCCGTTACTAGAGTTTTAAAACAGCCATGCCTACAAATTATTTGGTTTATCAAAATGTTAATAACAGTTTCCGCTTTAGAATCGCTATGGGCTGACGTTTCGACATATCGACTAAATGCGTCAACCAACACAAAGACGTATTTATTTCCGGAATCTGTTTTTGTCAAAGGACCAAGCCAATCTCCAAAATACTTTAGGCCAGGAACCTTGGGGTTTTCAACAATTTGCATTTGCCCATAAGGAAAACCATGGGGACGATTACGATGTAGGCATTCGGTACACGTTTGAACGTGGGTTTTAATTCTATTTTTCATTGATTTAAAATGAAATCTTTTTCGTATTCTTTTATATGTTCTTTGGAAATCACGATGACCACTGAATTCGTGATCGTGATGGATAAACAAAATATTTTCTACCAAAGAGTCAGGAATCTCTAATACTAAATTGCCTTCTTTGATTCTGAACAAAAGATCATTTCGCATTAAATGAGAATTTGAGGGTTCTCCGTTTTCAATTGAATCTATAATTAGTTTTAAATTTGCATCATTTCTTTGATGGTAAATGTAATCTTCATTTAACGGAATTTGATTTGTATCATTTATGAGGTACAATCGGTTCTCGATATAATCGTCTATATCTTCATCCGGTTCGTCTATTGGATTTCTTGACATCAAATCAACATCTTCCATTTGTGCTCCAGGTCTGTGAATGATATCCATACCGGGAAATTGAGCTAAAATTACACACCAACGGTTTAATCTTCCCGATAACTCTTTCTTAGATAATATAGATTTAAGTGATTGATGATCAGTAACAAGTTTGAAATTTAGTCCTTGTAAATATGGTCTGTTTTATTTTAATGCGGTTACAACTGCAAGTCCTTCTAATTCTGTTATTGGGTATCGTTTTTCATTTTCTTTTAATTTTTGAGATCCAAAACATATGGGATGCCAAATATTAGTATTCGGGTCTTTTTGTATTAACTTATATAATATTCCTATCGTCGATGCATCGGTAATAATTCTTGTTTCATAATCCGGATTATAATGCGCTAAAATTGGGGGATTAGTTAGAGCTGTTTTTAATTTTTCGAAAGCTTTCTGATGCTCTATTGTCCAAATAAATTCGAGATCATTTTTTGTTAAGTCATAAAGTGGTGCCGCTATTAAACCGAAATCAGGAATAAATTCATTGTAATAATTACATCTACCAAGTAGAGATCTCAAGGACTTTTTGTCCTTAGATACTGGTAACTCTGCAATTGCTCGAATTTTTCTTACGTCTACATGGATTCCATTTCTATCAATTATATGTCCTAAAAATCTTAATGATTGTGCGGCAAATACACATTTATTCGATTTAATCGTAAAATTAGCTTTTCTTAGAGCTCCAAATACTAAAAGTAACTTTGAAATCAAGTCTTCAAAATTAATAGCAGGAATTAAAATGTCATCTAAATATACTAATACTGTCGTAAAATTTAAATTACCAAGTACTTTATTCATAACAGCTTGAAATGTAGCTGGACTATTAGTACAGCCCATTGGCATCACTCGATATTGAAATGTTCCAAATCCTGGAACTATGAAAGACGTAATTTTTTTGTCGGATTCTCGTATGGGTATTTGATAAAAGCCTTGATTGCAATCCAATGAACAGAAAAGGTTGTAACCGGAAAGTGATCTTAAAAAGTCATTTATTAATGGAATTTCATAACGCCATTTCTTAGTTTTTTCATTGATTTTTCTAAAATCAATACAAAATCTAAAGCTTTGATTATCTTTTTTCTTAAGTAATACAATCGGTGAATTCCATTCACTCTTTGATTCTTCGATGATTCCCTTCTTGAGCATAGTTTTAGTTTGATTAATTATATCTTGTCTTTGTGATGCTGAAACTCTGTATGGTCTAACATGAACCGGGTGGGTCCTATCAATTTCAATTTGATACTCTAATAAATTTTTACGGCCTAAATGTCCATCAAATGACACAACTTCTTTAAATTCAGTCAATAATTTAATTAATTTGGATTTTTCTTCTTCTGTTAATTGCTTTCCCACTTTAACTTGACCTAGATCAAAAGTCAGAGTAGTAATTAACTCATCAGGATCTACAGAAGTGGGCCCATTTTCTGTAATCAGATCTGAGTCTTGGTCTCGAAAAAGTGAGGAATTGTTCTCTTCTGAGGGTTTTATATCAGTATCTATAATGTCACAATCATCTATCATTTGGTATTGACCAATAATATCTCCAATATAAAAGAATTGATATTTATTTGAAATATTTGTTGCAGGTATTTGAGTTTGACCATTAATCACATTGGCAATTGAATTTGGAATATAAGGAGGTCCTGTGTAACCGTTTGACACATGGTAATAATTATCTGGAATTTTACGTTTATGTTGCAGTGATACATCAATTAATTGTGTTGAAAAAGGAGAAATTACAATTGTTTCTTTCGAATAAATTACACCAATTTTAGGAATTGTATTGTTATTAATATCTGGGGTAATATAAGCTTGGTAGTTTATGTTATCATCTAGTCAAAATGACACACTACCCTCTCCTCCGTTTATGATAATTTTCATTGCTCTTATTACATTGGCACCAATTACAATGTCAGCTGTAAGACCTCTTAGAATATAAATTGAAAGATTTGCAGTTTTTGTTTGACCATTGAGGTTAATTGAGAGTGTAATTTGTGTTTCACCAATTGGTCTAACTGTAGAGCCATTGGCCAATAAATATTCATTTCCATTCCATCTCATTATTGGAAATCGACACCTATTAGCGTACTCATCGTTCATGAAACAAGCTGAACTGCCTGTATCTAAAATTGCGATGGTGTTGATACCATTTAAGGAAACGTTAATATAGAATGAATTGTTAGTTCCAACGCTACCAATTATGGCTAACAAATGAACTGGTTGTTCTGTTTCCTGCGTATTGTTAGCAATCATTCTTGCATTCCTATTAAAATTGTTATAATTATTATTGAAACGATTTCGATTAAAACGAGGACGATTTCGATTAAAATTACGATTTGTGTTGTAATTTCTACGATTTAGATTAGAGTTTGAAACATTTGATTGTTGCGAATACATTCTCTGACGACAAACAGATTGAACATGCCCTATGCGTTTACAAAAATAGCATCGAGGTTTACCCTGTCTTGTTCTTGAGTTGAAATCTCTTGAAAACCTTCTACAATTTGGTCCAAAGTTATTAGATTGCGTTTGATTTTGATTTGAATTTATATTGAGGAGTTTCATTGATTCACTCAATGCCATAATTGCTGGAGTAGGTTCTTGAGTGGCAGCTCTCATACCTTGTTCTACCAAGTTTGCAAATGATTGAAGTTCAGCATAAGTTCTTGGATTCATAGGTATAATACGTTCGGCCAATTGAGGTTGCATATTATAGAGTATAAACTCTACTGCTTGCTCCTCCGGAAATTGTTGACCACTTTTCTCAAGAATTGATCTCATAGAAGTAATATAATTTGCAGATGTCCCAAATAACTTTTGTTTTCTGGTCATAAATTCACGTCTTAAATAATTTCCATAATTTGTTGGTAGGAAATGACGATGAAAAGCGTCTCGAATTTGAGGAAGAGTCAAATTTGAATTTTTAATTTCAAGTGAAAATCATTCTCTCGCAGCGCCTGAGAGATAGATTCCTAATTTTTGTCGGCATTTTACATCATTCCAATTGTTTGACAGAGCCATGAGTTCGAAATCTTCAAACCATGAGATTGCCTCACTGGGATTCCCACTAAATTTTAAAATTCTGTTGTCATCTCGTTGGGTGTTTTGAGTTACAATATTAGTAATATTAACCAAATCATCAACGGATAAGTTAGCCATATCGTCTTGTGGACTATCAGGACGATTGTTAATAACAATATTGGGATTAGTAGGAACTATAGGTGAAACCAGAGAACTCTTATTAAGGGTTGGATCAGAAAGTGATCTTTTTAATGGAGTTGATGTTTGAGTCAACGGATTATTTGGTAATTGGTTCCAATTTAAATTAAATAGTGGTATTGAAGTCTCCGCTCCAATACCTCAATTGAAATGACTGATCAATGGATTAGATTGACAAGGTTGTGATAAATTATCTTGTTGAGATTGAGAACTGATTTGTAGTTGATATTGTTGAAGTCTAGTTTGACTTGAAATTTTATCAATTAAACACTGGTTTATAAAAGATTTTATCCCTTTCTTAATATCAGTTTTGATATTACACTTTTGAAGATGTTCCAATACTACATCAAGTGTCGGAAGAGGATTGGAAGACTGTATATTACTATTTGGATTATTATTATTTGGTTGAGAATAAAAAAAATCGTTGTCGTCGTCACTTAACATTATAATACATAAAAATTGAAATGAATAAGGTTATGCTATATATATTAATCATTTCTATATTTGGAAAATAAAATATTAAAATAATTGTTATATTTTTAAATGTAATCTATAGAAGGGCAGAAAACTATATAAGGTAATGCAGTATTTTATTATTCCATATTTGATTCTTTAGCGTTGGTATCCAAACTTGGCTCATTAGGAGAACAGACAGTAGAGGCCGAAAGAGCATTTTCAGGAAATTGAAGTGGACTTATATTATTTTCAACATTAACATAAGATGAATACTTCCAAATGTTAAGAATAGTGGAATTGGAGGCATTAGTTGGTAGGTTGACTATATTTGGGTCAAAGTCAGGGTCATACACTTTTTTTTTGCATATTCAATATACAAGTGATTGTTAACAGTGTTTTTCATTTCACGAACATTATGTATAGTATATGGTAACCGGTAGGTTCCCTCATAATTTATGCATTGGCGGCAGACATAAACATCGCACTCTTTTAAAACTGACCAAACAGGGCGAAAGGCATCACAAATGAAACAAATTACTCTAATAGAAAGGTCAACATTTTTTGTTTGACTAGACATAATTATAATGCTAATGAAGGCTACAAAGCATCTGACCTTTGAAAATTAGGTAGGATGTCCTTGAAGATGATAGTCTTTATCAGTGGACGTGTCAGAGTGTAGTTCAAAATGAAAATAAACGTTAAACGTAAATGACCAAAGCAGTTTAAACACACTTTGAATCTATATATGACAGAAATAGTTAAAATGTTTTAAAAAAGTTTACGAATCGTTTAATGGGCATCAAGAGTTTGCTCTTTTTTTCATTCGATTTGATCTTGATAATATTTCTTACACAATTCAGTATTCTTGCATAGCTTAATTATCTTGGTAAATATTTTTCCAAAAAATCAGCGATAAAAAGGGAGGTCGAAAACGGTACGGTCTCGGCGCCAATTGTGGACACCAGTCCCACTGTTAAGTGTACACGTTAACAATTGAAGTAATATTTTTATTAAAGATATAAAACAAAATTTTTATAATAACAATTATTATTGTGTTATGTATTAAAAGGTTTGATTATATATGTTTTATAACGGGAAATACAAATAAGGTTCTATAACCAAATAAAGTGTTCTAGAACATTTCAAGAGCATTTCAATAGCATAAATAGGGAGCCTACAAATCAATTACTTTATTTCTCCAAGAATACCTTGATCATCATTTAAAATTCTAATGTATACTTTAAAATGATTTAAAA
>JAQIXI010002187.1:0-10988 GCA_034700165.1 Galumnidae sp. Gr-Ori-00277
ATTAATATTATTATTATTATTATTATTATTATTTTTTATTTTTTTTTATTTATTTTTTTTAACGAAAAGAGTCACTGAAAAAGAATTTTAAGTCTGAAATCAATTGTGAAAACCATTGAATGATTTCCAGAATTATAGAGAAATCTTTTCATTAGTTTTTCTTATTTCTGAAGAATTTTTATTCACAAATAAAAAGAAATACAAATTTTATTTCAGGAAAAATAAAACTCTATTTATTGCTTAAATGTAAAGCGTTTTGACAAAAACGACTCAATTATATATTGAATGCAAGGATTTTTGTTTTCTATTTTTGTCGAATTTATTGAATTTGTATTTCTTGTTATCAATCGATAGAACGACTTCTTTTAGTACCGGTGCTATTCGTGCCGACACTCAAAAGTCCAAATATTAAGACTTTGGCCATAAATTCTGAATTTGTAAAGAACTGTCACTTTTGAATAATGGTTTCAATGTGTTTGTGGATGTCGTTTACCACTCTTCTTGTCTTGTGGTCCAATCAATAGCTTTGGGAATCTCCAAAAAAAAGTTGATGGGTTAATGTGAAAGTACTTAATCTCATGTTTTTTGCATTTTTTAAAGAAAATTATTTTTGTCCTAAAATTAGGACAAAAACAAAAAATTTCGAAATTATTTTTTCTTTTCCAATATTTACTCATTTCTTTGCATTTCTTTACATATTTTTCTCAACGAATTGACTGAAATCTAACATCACTTCAATAAATATTTGCGAATATTTTTGTAATTCAATGATTCAAAAAGAGATCATTAGGGGAACAGAATATTTTTTTTGATTGATTTTTGTCTCTTATATTCCTGTGAAGAGGACAGTGAATATTCCTTTCCTCCTTAACTTTGAAGTATTCATTGGGTTTGACTTCCAGTCAGTCCCAATGTCTGTTGTTTTTATCAGTAATTGATTTTTTTTTCTTGAAATGATTGATGAAAATTTGTGAGCAATGACTTACAATTAAGCAAGGCAAAGTTATCATTGTTTGGAACAAGGAAATTCTGTGGTCAGGGCTCGACTTATTGATATTTATTTGCGGCCAAAGAAAATAAACACTAAATTAATTTCAAACATCAAAAGTGAGTGAAATTAAAAGCAAAGAATCGCTGAAAAATAAATTTAAATTAAAATAAATTATTGTATACTTTAAAAGCCATTAATCTTTATTTGGATAATACGAGTGAAGCATAAGAATAGCACAGAATATATTCCTATCGCAAACACATTTAAAAATTTAACGCATTTTTGCCACTGAATGGGATATTTAACTGAGAAATAGAGTCTCCGATTCCGTTCATTCCATTTGTTAACTCATCCGACGGAGAAAAATGTAAAATAAATAAATTAATGTTTTTCTCCAAATAAAAAGAGAAAGACTTTAAAAATATTTATCATTCAATCAATTCTTTTTAAGAAGTATTTCCTTCGAGTAATGGATTAAATAACAACAAAAAAAAAGTGCCCCAACTCTGTATTGACTTTCAAAAGACTAATAAATATTTTCTTTTGCTTCTCTTTATGCTGTCCTCTATCTCTGTTCCCTCTGACTCTTATTTAACTGTTGTGATCGACAAATGTTGTGCTCATTTGAGTGAAAACAAGTAAACGCACGATTGGTCATCAGAATAGAGCACCACCGGTGCAAACAGTCGGTGCACACATACGTCCAGACATTGATGGCCAACAAAACTTATATATATTGTCTAATAGTTTAATTGAGTTTCATTGGACTCAGATCTTGGACTCTCCCTCTATGGATGTCAGTTGTGTACTTCCCCTTATAATCTCAAGGATTTGATTGTGAAGAACAAGAATCGGACTCTTAATATGAGTCTAAATATATCTGAGAGGATATGTTATATAACATGATTACAGTTTTTTTTCTGTTCCTTTGCGTTCGTTTGGAAATCGTATGAAATATGAAAAGTTGTGTAACATTTCAGATGTCAACCGAAATATAGAAAAAGATTGACACGAATTTCATTTCAGATCAACTGAACTCCTTTTCATTTCCCAAAAAAAAGTGAGAGTTCTCTCAATTTTTATAAATCTTTTTCACTCATTTTATTCCTATTTTTTGTTTTGTTTTGTTTTGGTTCGTGTTTTACAGTCTTTAAACTATTCTTACAAAGAAATTAATAAAAACAAATTGTCTTTAAGAGGCTTTTTATGAGTGCTTTTGTTCATCAATTTATTGTTAAGGGGTTGAGTTGTCTCTAATTGAATAGAAAAACGACTAATTCTTTGTGACACAAATATTCATTTTATAGATCCGTTGAATTAATAATTTATTATAACTCGAAAAAAATATATATAAATACTTTACGATATGTCCTTTTGATTACCATTACAATGGACACAGTTCTTACTGAATGGCTCTTTTACATTAGATCCAGTGATGAGCAGACGTTCACTTCATGTATTATTCATGTTTTGAGTTAAAGTTAAATATTGACCATGGTGCCATTCTTTCACAATCATTTCAAGTCGTGAATGGGTTTTCTTTTCTTTAATTTTCAATAATTTATTTGATCAATGATTTCATTGAACCCAAACTATTGGGACATAGAATTAGGGCGTTCTCTCCTAACATAAGTGGTGAACATCCCTGATATACACCATTAATACAGCAGAAGATTTATTATAAATTATTATTAATCATAACCGTCAGCATAACTAATAAGACTATTCCGTTCATTCGATTTGACTACAACTGTAATATCTGTGCTGAATGTGTTGTGCAATAGGATGTGCTCTAATATTTTAGTGAATGTCTTATCTTTTTGAAGACTTCTGAATATTTGTGAAAATTTTCAAAACATATTTTCTTTATATTCTATTTGAGACATATTTTATGATTCGTTTGATTTTTATATCAAATTGAATTCCAAACAAAAAATTTATGAATATTTCTATTGAAAGAAATGACTGAAAAGTCTTCTATCGGTTTATTTATGCGAGAAATTAGAAATTTATTGATTTGTTTAAAGTATTTTTTGTTAAAAGTTTTAATTGAAAAAAAGTTAATGGATTTACGATTGTTTGACAAAAAGTCAATTTTGAAATATATTTAAAACTAATTAAAAGTTTTGATTCGAGTAAATATTTGTCACAACTTTTGACTTTTATTTGTAAACATTTGTTATAAAACTTTTTAAATTTTTTTTGTTGTTTTTCGACATAACTTTGCTTTTATGTAAGTTTTCATAACTTTTAAGTCATTTTTTTTAGGAATTTTCAAATATTATGACATTTTTTCTGATTTTTTTGTCAAGCAATTTCTTCCAAATGAAACAAGAATCTTACCTTGATTCTCTATAATCTAGTGTCTAGACTATAGACACTAGAGATATTCAATCAATTTGGAATATATTTTTTTATAACATTTTCTTATATTTTTATTATTTCTAATACTATTTGAATATTTTAATAAAGTTCTTTTACTTTTCCTAGCTCTTTAACAAGATTATTTTTTTACATTTATATAGAATAGTAATTCTTTGATTTATTGTGAAAATTCTAAATATAAGCAAGGATAAATATTATATAAAGCTAAGGATGAATAAGACCTAGGTAATAAAATAAAATAAGTTTAATTATTTTCTTATTTGAATTAAAATTGAAGTCTTTTCAATTGAATGCCTTTTAAAAGTTGCATATATTTGAGAAAAGTCTGTTCTCTCTGTTATGTGAATTAGAGCCCAAAGTCGGTGAACCCATTTTCGATTAAAACCGAAACCGATTTCATTGTTTTTTTGGTTCGGTTTTGATGAATAAATTTTTCGGTTTATTTGTTTTTTTAAAAAAAATATTCAAATAAGTAAAGGAACTGTAAATTTGATATAAAATTAATTCAAAAAATATCAATAATCGAGTTAATTGTTAGAAAAGTAAAACATATTTTTAACCTAAATGGTACTTGTTAAAAATGGTCGCAACAAATGATTTCAATTTAAATATTAACAAAAAAAAATAATAAACTAATGAATTAAATAAAAACATTTATTAATAATTGATTTAATTGTAATTAAAGATATTTTTATTAATTTTAAATAAATACAAAAATTTTTGTTTTTTTTTCTTATTTAAAATTTTTTGATTTCTGTTCGGTTCCTAAAATGCAACCAATTTTGGACTCTAATGTTAATTGCATTCTATGAAAGCAAATTTGTTTGAATTATTTGAGTGCTATCTTTGATTGAATTTTAATCCGATATTAATTCCTACGAAACGGAATTATTTTATTGATAACCGAATTGTTGTTTAAATCCCATATTATTAACGCTTATATTCCAACTATTTTTCAATTTATTTATTGTTTGACAAAAAAAGACTTGAGTTTTGATACAATTTCTTTAAGTACTTCAAAAGTGTGTAAACAAATTCAATTTCAATGGTTTCCCGGATGTGAGTAAATTGCCCAAGGCTATTTTATTGCTGTTTACTTGAAAACAAGAATAATTCAACCAGAAAGTTTTTAAAATTGACAATTTTACTTTAGAAATTTGACAATATTTGTAAAAGGATACTTTAGGATCTTGGCAAATGACTAATAACTTATTAGTAATAAGTGTTATCAAGGCAATAAATTGTTTTGCTTTTTACGTTTTGGCTAATATCTTGATTTATTGCTTCGTTGGAGTCTTTTATAATATTTTCATAACTTCGATGTGGTTAAGGGTTTCATTATTTTTAGTTTCGGTTATTTTTCACTAAAAAATATTTCAAATCTAATGGTTTTTGTTGTTTTTAAACAAATTTGTCATTATATTCATGGATTGAAGCTCTGATGACATTTGAAGCTCTGATGAATTATACTTTTTTCAGTTTATATCTTATTTTTAGTCTTTTTCTATACTCTTCTCATAATTTCCTTTCCGATCATCTGTTAGTCATAAATCTAAAAATATTTTGAGGCCTTATTTTTGAGAAAAAAAATGAAATAAAACATAAGAGAAAATACAGTTTACAATCATAAAAAAGACCTGGAATGTTTGGTTAACTCTATGGTTAGTTAACAAAATGAGAATTTTATATACTATAGTTTTATTCGATATAATTAGTAATAAAATTGACAGAAATATAATTATTTAATAAAATATTGAATAATTTTTAACTGAATTTTGCGAAATTAATGTCTGATTAATCACTTCTCTATTAAAATCGATTTTCATTTTAATCCTTTTATACAATCCTTGTCGGGTCATATCCATGAACTTTCATTTGTTCTTTAAATTTGTTGACTTTTGGGAGGACAACCACAACATTTACTGACACCTTCTTCTGTATTCCTTATTTGTTTAATCTAAAGACCAAACCTTTCACTACTTCTGATGTTTTGCTTCGGAAACTTTGAAACGCTTTTCATTAGATCTGATTTAATAGTTTTCACGTATTGATTGACCAAGATCATTATGATACGCCACTACAAATAAATATATTTTAAACTAAACATTAAAAATTATAAAAAGTCTTATTGAATATAAATCGTTAACTAATTTTTTTTGGGAAAAACTAAAGTCTATATCCTTTTAAGTAAAAATAATAATTTAAATATAATTTTCCTTGTTCAGAATACTTTCCCTTTATTTTAATTAATTTAATAATTTTCTGTTTCTGTTTTTTGAAGAAATATTTCTCTAATTATTCGCTGATTTTTTTTGTTGCAAATTATAATAAAAAGTATATCCCATTTAATTTAATAAAATTTTTCTCATTCTTTCTTTTCTTAATTATTTTGAAATAAGTCTTTAATTTTATTTTATTTTTGATTCAATACAGAATATAACGAGCAAAGTGTTGGTCGAGAGTCTACTAGTAATTTGACCAAAACAACAACTCTAACAACCATAACAACTATAATAACTATAAAAACTACAAATAACTATAATAACTAGAAGTCATGTGCTTTGAATGATAAGCCGGTTGTCTGTAAATATGAATAATATGTGAGTGTCGTTAATGTCATGCAGTTATGTACTGATCGCTCAAAACTGACATTTGGGAAGTCGTCGGCCAACAATAGGATAGCCATTACTCCAATTGTTGAACAAAACATTGATTTACAGGAACTGAGTTCTGATAAAACAAATATAATTAGCGATAAAAACACCGAAACAAAGCTATGCGACAGCGATATAAAACACATCATTCCCTCCGTCTCTATCAGTCCCATCAAAAGCGGTTTCGGAAATGATATAATTAACGGCAAATTAGATGAGTTTTGCGAAAATCAGTCCAATAGTACGCCGTCGGACACCGCAGCGGACATTGACATCACTGGCAATGATCAGAGCGCAGGCACTCCGACACTATATTTTACAAATACCGACGACTGGTCTGATAGTTATAAAGGAATTCTTTTGCCGAAACTGACCAATGATTTCAAAGACGCGCATTTGGAGGCCGCATATCAGCGCTATTCCCACCGACAGCGCCAGAAATCACTGGTCATTCTTAATGTGATCGACACAGTCCTCAAATTAGGTCTTCTCATTATATATGCTTTGAGTGAAGACTTCGCCGGCAATAAACTCAAATATAGAATCTTGTATAATATCCCCTGGTTTGCAATAAACCTGGCCCTCATCGCATTGATAACATGTTGGAAACAGTTCGCTAACAATTACCTCCATTTGGGCGCATTATTCACCTGGATTATATTTAACATTCAAGGTATTACTCATACTTTTTCTCAATTATTTATTTATGATTTAATTGAATTGTATTACAAAAAAGATTAGCAAAAGATAAGATAAGAGCCCAGATATTGATTTTATTTTTCTCTCTATTCTGTGCCCTCCCCTTTCACTGACTGACTGACTCCCACTTTTCAATCTTTTTTTAGTTAGTTTTTAATCTGAAACCAATTAATGAGAACTAATTAATTCTCTAATTATTTATACCATATTTTATGCAATTTTTTCCGTTCAGTTGAAAAGTGATGTCTTCAAAGTCAGTTCTATTGCGGGCTTTTTAACTATATTTTCATTAGGATTTGTTAATCCTCTAATTAGTCATTAATTATTGTTTATTAGAGTTTGAAAAGTTTCGGTAACTTTTGTTGAATAAAATTTAAATCTAAAACAGAAAAATTGTGACAAATTTTAAACAAAAGCTCTGATTTTAACATTTAAATGCATTTTATAGACTTTTATAGAAAGGTTTTAACATTTTTGGCGAACTTTTAATTAGCGATCAATCATTTCAAGTATTGAATATAAATATTAAAAACCATTTTTTACAACACTATTAGTCATACAATTTATTCTTTAATTTTATTTTTAATTTAACAAAATATTGATTGCCTTATATATATATTTAATACCTTGTTTATTTTCTAAAAATAATTAAATACTACTTACCCTAATTTTACATTTATTAATGAGCTTGCTACATTTTTTCCTGATAAATATTTAAAATATTGATACAATATATGATAGACTAAATCTTGAATAATCTGAAACTGAAATTGCGATTCATTTGTAACTTTGATTTGAATCAAATTAAGTAAATTAGTTATCATTAAAGGTTGACTAATATACTTTTAGTTACCTTGGTGATACGAAAAATAATTAATGAGTTATTTGCGATACAATCTATACTATAGTTTCGCTCTTTTATTGAGTATTTGTGAAAATATAGTCAACTGTGAAACTACCAATAATGACATATAATTCTTGCTCTTGGTCATTCACAGTCGAGTAGCTGTAATTTGTCTAGCATATTCAATAAACTAGAATTTGGTAGGTAAAATTGCAATTTTAAGTTTAAAAAAATAAATTTTAAACTAATTTATTAAATACCATACAAGCAAAGTTTGAACCTAGGACAAATTATTAATTGACAACTATTTTATTGGTTTGAATAAAATTTATCTGAAAAATGTATTCGAAAATTGATATGAAATTTAATGATTACGTAGAGATAAATCATTTCCTATAGTTTTTTATAAAATGTTTGTCAATTATTGAATTAAATTATTACTTAACTACTTATTAGTTATAACTTATAACTTATAACTATAGCACAGAATAATTATTCAATTCTTTTCTTGCTTTCAAACAAATCAGTTTATAATTAAAATTACTGTAACTTTCGGTTCAAAATTAAGTGAATAAACAATTCTCTGGATATAACTGATGGCAAAAATTAGAATATATTTTTAATATTTCAATTAATATATATTTAATATATTAATTCTAATACTTAATAACTATGTAACTAAAGTACCAAGGTTGAAACAAAAATTTAGATTTTATGCAAATTTGAAATTTATTTCATTAAAACTAGATTTTGAAATAATTAATTGAAAATTTCGAAATGCAAGTATCCATTTATAAAATATTTTATTAAAAAATAACTAGATACTTTCTCGTTCAATGAGTGGAATAAACCTTTTGGATGTCTATCATAGAGGTTACCAAACAAAGTATTTGTCAATTAAGATAACTATCATATTATAAAAGAGGGGAAAGACGTTTATTTTAATAAATCCAAAGCTATTCTGTGTTATAAGCGTTCTCTTTATCTCATATGAGATGTCTATTAACTGAACTCCGAGAGAGAAATCAAGAAAATAGTTCTATCGATGACTTTTGCCATTAAAGCCAACTATTATTAGCAGTAATTCAATGAAAAGTTTTCTTTAGTGAAAGTCTTTATTACTAAGTCTTTCAAAACAAATAATAATTTTATTTTAATTTTTATTCCATTAATCCTTCTTTATATCAAAATCTTATTAATTATTAATTCAATTTGTTTCAAGAGATATTACCAAGTACTATTCTTGAATAAACTGGCAATCAAGCAAGGCAATCATTTTTCTTGTTAGTGATATTTTTACGAAATATATTTCTAATATTATACAGTATTGATATAAATATTATATTGTTCATGGCACTTTCACTAATATAATAGTCCATTATTCTTAATACTTGTTTAATATTAGCATGTTTAATCTATTCAATCATTAGTGTAGACAGGAATAATTTGTAATTTATCTAGATTCTAGAGTCTAGAATCTAGACCATTAAATAAGCCTAGTCATTTTTTATTGCAATTGAAGAGTCTATTCAAATGCATATAATTAGAAGAAAAAGTGGAAAAATTCTGAAATTTTATGCGTCCGATATAACCCCCCCATAAAGAAATATAATCCCTTTTTTGGAAATAGATTTGAATAATTAAGTGCTAAAAAGCTTTTTGTTATGCATTACTTGAAAACATAACACAAATTATTTCGTTTATTTTCTTCAAAGATTTTTATAGATCTTAAAAAAGATTTAACTCTAATCCTCGAGATTTTCAAATTTGCGTTTAATTGTCTTTTTTTTGTTGAATAATTTCAGCCATTTTTTATTCTAATACTTATTTGGAAATAAAAGATGAAAAATGGAAAGTCAGGAGAAATAGACATTTGCTGTTTCTATAGAATTTTAGCTACAAATCTGATTAACAATTCAGTTATATTTTTAGGGTATTATTCAAATTATATGACTTCAGCTTTTAATTAAAATTCTTAATGAATTTGAGACAAAATATTTTATGTGTTATATGTTATGTGTCGGCAATAAATAATAAAATAAATTCTAAAAATTGGGAATTAGTTGAGAGATAAATGAGGGGAGAGAGGGAGAGAGGGAGAGAGAGAGAGAGAGAGAGAGAGAGAGAGAGAGAGAGAGAGAGAGAGAGAGAGAAGTGACTCATTTGTCTTTTAATTAGTTATTTGCATCTCATTTATAAAATAAATATTTGAATAATTGTATAACAAAAGCATTAATCGATTGTACTTTAGGTCAAATCGGATTTGGAATTGAGCTCAAAGATGACAAACTAGAGATTGCCGTTGCCGGGGGTGCGGTCTGGCACATATTATTCATAGTTTTCGTCACCTATGCTATGATGCCGTTACCACTCCAGTGGTGTGTCCTCTGCGGTGCTGTCAGTTCTATTATTGACCTGATTCTGGAGACGTTCCTCAATAATAGAAATGGATATAACAATACATTCCTACGAATGGTTAGCATAAATATAATACTTTTTTCTATTTAAGTGAATATTCTGTATATTAGTATAAATAAAAGGACAGAATTTCTGATTCAATACTTGAAAGGATCAGACGGTTCTCTGAACTAAATGAATAAGAAATGCAATATATCTGACAACTCATTCAATATTATGATAAGAAAGCAAAATATTATATCAAATGTGTATTTCGACGTTCACTTACTTATGTTCGGCACAGATATCGTTCAAGTCTTTTACGAACGCTTTCTTTCTTTCATCAAAGACTTGATGTCTGGACTATGAAGTCTAATGGTGTCACTCTTTTATTGAACTTATTTTCTGAGTCTCTTCTGAGCATTAAATTATACCGAAAAGAGCTCTTTCTTCAGGCAATACATATTTATAGTGAGAACAGAGCTATTATACCAATTAATGAGTCGTTTACTAAACTTTTTATGCATTACTTTTCAGAGAATAATAGATTTTTTTTCTCTTCTTTTAAATGCATTTTCTTTACTTTTTTGTCACTCAATTCTTCAGAATATTTTTCGCTGACAATACTTTTCAGACAAATTTTTATTGACTTATCGGCAAAATATTGAATGTTTTCATTGATTGCTTGTCTCATCCATTAGAGGGGTTTCCAGGTTTAAACAAATGGAAAGCCAAGAATTGCTCCTTTTAGTTTATATAAAGTAATTTTTTTTAAAAATGAGCAAGCTAATCTTGTTAATTTATTATAGAATTATATCATTCGATCATAATTTTGATTATATAATAATTTATAAGTTTTGTCGTCAAAACATATGTAATGTTTTGGCAAATAATTGACTTTTTATATATAATATCATTAATTATTTGATAAGATATCAGCGAACGCACTGTTGTATACGTGTATCAACTTGGTCAGTCTATACACCAAATATCTGACAGACTGTGCTCAGCGAAACGC
>JAQIXI010002188.1:0-10987 GCA_034700165.1 Galumnidae sp. Gr-Ori-00277
CACACACACACACACACACACACTCTTATTGTCTCAAATTTTAGGCATTAGTTTCTCGTTTATTGTAAGAAATTATACAAAAAGTGAGAGAAGAGGTAATTATAATAAATTTTAAGCAGAGATTATGTTTCAATAAATGGGTTTTCCGTTGAAAATATCCGAAAAATTGTAAGAATTTTATGTTAGAAGAGATTATTTAATGATTATTTGAATAAAAGTTAACTAAACTTTAAAAGTTTTCATTTGAGTTTAAGAGTTAGTTTGTGTTTCATTAAATTTCATGAATTTAAACTAAGATATTATGTAAAATATTTATTTAAAGTAAATATTCTGTTCTCATTGCAATCCTATTCTATAGTCAATTATTGGATATACGAATGAAAAGAAAAATTGTTTAAATCAAACAATTGTTTGGTTTTGTATTACAGAAGAAGTTTGTGAATAAAAAATGATAGAAAAAGTGGAATAAATCTCTTAATTTGTTTGAATAGCTTTAAAAAATAGTATTTCGCCTAAAATGCAAATCCGAGTGAATAATACATAAATTTGGTCAAAGAATGAGAATAATGTTGTCGGAAGTGTGCAATGAGTTGGATATGGAGTTGTGAATAAGTGAACTCATATATAATTCATTGATCGATCCGATAGTGAATATCAGTTGCAAACGAAAAGTGCATAAAAAGGTTTCAAATATTTGAAACGTTTGAAAGTGTTGTAAAAACATTTGAAAGTTCAGAACCAGAAAACAAGAAGAAAAAGAGACATTTCCTTAACCTTTTTTCTTTAACATTTGCCTGTAATGTATCCCAAAATTATTTGGTCCAAAGAGACAGCAATCGGATAGACTTTTATCGTTTCAATTTTCTGCTGATCTAAACTCACAATTCTTAACTTGCATTGTATTAGAGCTCCACAACTAAGTTATGTCTACGAGAAGTCTAACTTTTCTCTTATTCTTCACTTATCTGATGTCTCTCTATATTAACAGTCATTAAAAGACTAATTGAATTCATTTGAAAGTTTAAGTCATAAGACAAGTAATTATGAATTTTATGATAAAATTTCCATTAATTATCTGACGCTCAGATAAATTATAATAAATTACAAAATGTATAAAATTCTTGAGTTTTTAAAAGCAATGGTTACCATAACAAATCATTAAAATTGTGCTTGTTAAACACAACTTTTACATTTGGATTTAATTTTCAAATGAAAATTTTTGATTCATTTAAAAGTAATAAAATAAAAATTGAAATAAAAAGCCAAAGACTTACCGCTTTCAGAGGATTCGTGCTGTCCATTGACTACTGGAGTGTAAATATTGAGATACAGACAGTCTTCGCTCTGATTCTTGAGTTGAGGAATCATTTTTCTCATGTATTCAAAGCGCTGTAAAGGCATTCTTTTGAGCGATTCGGTTGAGTTTGTCATAATAAGTCTAGAATAGGGTATACGTTGTGGACAGACAGCAGACAATTTATTAGCCATTCGTGTGCCCCTCCAGTGAGACGGTGTCACGGGTGGCATAAATCGCAATGAACCGACTGGAGGGGTAGCGTACGGAACACCTAAATAAGCCTCAATTGTAGGCAAATTCATTGAATTTATTTGTGAGGAATAGGTCTGATGTGTGGCACTGAACGACACATAAATGCCACGCAATGAACCATATTTTGTGTTAACCGTTCGCATCGATAAGTTCTCACTCGGATCAGAGCCTATTGGCCCTGACTTACACTCAACTATTAATAATAATAGAAGTACTCTTACAAACATTATTAATATTATTATTTATGCATTTCGTGGAGGAATCAAAAAGTTGTGAAATTAGTTCAATTCACTGGTTTTTTAAAAAATTGATAGAATACTTAAGCGAACTTTGAACTAGATCAAAATTTATTAAATAAGTGACGATTTTATTGAGAAGAATAAAATGTTCAAAAAAATTTGATTTATTATCGATAATAACGTATTATATTCGAGATAATAGTTTGTGAGTTATTTTCATTAGTGAGTCAACACTTATTAAATAAAATCATAAATCATTGAATAAAAGTAAAAATTATTTTTTGTTTTCAGTTGTTAGCAAAGCATTGCTTTTTCGGTTCAGTTTTTTCCCCCAAATATTTGCCACAAAAGACATTAGAAGAGTAAAAAAGTTTTCAAATTAGGCATAAATTATTATTCATGAGTTTTGTCAGTCAAACACTTTTTAACATTAATTTGAGTGAAATATTGAATAAATTATTTAATTTCTTCTTCTTTTCGTTTTTAGAGACTTTTGATGACAAAAGAGTAGAGAAGAAGAAATGAGAATAACTTAAACGTCAAAAATATTTCGCTTAAGTAATGCTTTGAATATGAATTTCACGGATTGAATAAAAATGATCTCAAAAATTGCGTTCAGTCAGTGTTCACTCGACGACAATCTAAGAGTGAATGAGAAACGCGAAGCAAAACATTGAGAGCCGATAGAAGAGATTCACAGCTATTCCGTAGAGCACAGCCTTCAGAGTCAGTAATGATTCAGAGCACTGGTAGCTACCATTGGCTTAAAGTTACAGCTATTCTGGACTTTACATTCATTCTCTTCATGAGAATAGCATTGTATGCAAAGTGTAAGGAATGTATTAAATGCTGACATTTGAAACTCTTTTTGTTATTAATTAAGAATTTTATAAAAATATTTAAATAACTTTTTTTTCAAAATTAATTCATAAATATTTTCCATAAATTATTCTTAATATGAAATAATAATTCCTCGAATATTATGCTTAATATGAAGTATACTCAAGAAAAATTTATTGATTAAACTTGTTATTCATAAAAGTCCGGGTAATTTAAATGAATACATTATTATTTGAATTATTTCTTTGTTGTTTTCCTCTTATTTCAATGTTTACGAATGGGTTCTGATGGGATCACCTTTGATATTTAACGAATAAATGTAGTGAATTAGAGTCCAATTCATAGGTAAATAACATGAGTTGTTTAGTCTTAAATCAGGAAAATATGTTTTGAAATACTTTATACCTTTTCGTAGTTTATTAAAAATTTTATTTTTTTATATTTTAATATTTTTTGTTTGTTTTTATCATTAAATTGACTGAATTTTATATTTTGATAAACTTGAAAACCAAGAGTAAAAGTTTGAGAAAATTGTAATCTTTGTAGTAATTGAAGTTTAGCTAAAAAACTATTCTTAAAAGAATTTCTATTTTCAAATAAGTAGTCATCGAAAACATTTTCTTTGGAGTTAAGGAGAAATATATTTTGTTTGCGATTTTTATATCCAATTTGTGATCAAAAACTTTCAGTCGTCTCAATGGACAGTAGTTTAGTTGTGGAACAGTTAAGGAATTAGTTCTACAAACCAGTGGTATCTTTACTGAAATGACAGTAAAAATTGAGATAAACTTTTGTTGACAACAGAGAAAAGTCCTAAGTTTCAAATGAAACATATTATAAGTCGACAGTTGGCAAAGATTTCCACTCAATTTTAGTGGCCTTTCATTTCGATGGAAATAATTGAAAGAATGTATTAATAATTGAGTCAATCGTTTGACTTTAATATCGATTTAGATTTGATTAGAGTTAGTCTTTTGAATAAAAACATTATTTAATATATAAACTAATGTATGAATTGCTTGTTAATAATATTGACAAAAATAATGTAATTATTTAGAAGAGGATATGAATGGTATTCGAGGAAAAGGAGGGGTAGGAATAAGTGAAGTGAGTTTCACAAAACAACTTAAGACAAAGAAAAGTGATTGAAATAATGTTTTGATTTCAAGTGTTTTGATTCCATTTAATATAAACTCATTGAACCTTAACTTAACTTTTAGTACTAATGTTAGGAAACGACGGAATGTTAGTAAAACTGTTGTCTCCAATATATTGGATCTCAAGAAAATGGACACAAAAATCATAATTTGAGAGTATTTGAGGGGAAGGAGAGGACAGAAATGGGAGAAAATGTTTTGTTCTTTAGAAAAGTGGAGAACAAATCGAAAGACAGTCACAATTGAAATAAAGGCAGACATTGGAGTGCTCTACAAATGAAGATGTCTTCGATACGATACGAGTGCTCTGAATTCTGGTATTGGCACCGATGGCTCAGATATTTTACTCACACAGAATATACTTCTTTTTTTTATGGCATTTAATATTATTTTATTCGAAGGCTTATAATATAAGAGACTTTTCTTTTGATAATACGTTTCGATAAGACTTTCTTTTGGATAAATTTTTATACTTTTTTTCGCCAAAGATTTATGACTTTTGAGAATTCATTGCTTTCTTATGTGTTGTCTGTAATATAATCCAAATATTTTTTACTTCAACTATTGTTCAAAAGGCATAACTCAGGTTATTATCAATGAATTCAAATTCACTCAAACAAAAGCCTTGAGAAAGAAATTCCTTTTTGAGTTTAACCGCAATTCATGGCTTAAGAAATAATATTTTCTTAATAACCTTTTCTTCGCACCAAAATTGGAGGGCATTACTCCTTTAAATAACTAACTAAAGTAATATATACTATCTCTATAATATAGGATATATGGGAGAGAGAGAGAGAGGGAGAGGGAGAGAGAGAGAGAGAGAGAGAGAGAGAGAGAGAGAGAGAGAGAGAGAGAGAGAATGTGATTACTATATTTTGACAGAAATCTAATGAAAATTAAATTAATGAACATTTTGTCTCTTAAATAAAATAGCTTACGATATGTGTAACGGTTTTGGAGACTTAGGGTTGTTTAGGGCAGACATCAACTTATATTTAGCCGTAAAAATGCATAATTATTGCAATATTAGAGTAAAAGTGCTTTTTTGAAACAACTCAGTTGAGGACTAGAATCGAGTTTAGCACAGTTTTGCACCGAATCAGACTAATAGTTAGACTAATGAATGCCTATTCTCTTATCAGGAGATGACTTCGATTTATTCTTGGCTCAAACCC
This sequence comes from Galumnidae sp. Gr-Ori-00277, assembly GCA_034700165.1. NCBI lineage: Eukaryota > Metazoa > Arthropoda > Arachnida > Sarcoptiformes > Galumnidae > Galumnidae sp. Gr-Ori-00277. Next base: position 4,961 of record JAQIXI010002188.1, read on the forward strand.
TCATAATTATTATGATTATAATAAATTGTTTTATACGAATATTAGTCTTCAAAACAAAAGTCAGTGAAATGGTATGAACTGGAATACCATTGATTAATGTGGGAACTTAGCACTAATGTGAGTAAAGTAAAATAGCTTAAATAAGCAAGCTTATTCTTGAATAGAATCCAATGTATTCTATGAAAGTCTTTTAAATTTTAAATTCGAGTCATTTTGTGGTGTAATTATTGTCGACATTTCTTCAAATGTGAATGTCTTAAAGCTGTCAACTCTCGACAACTCTCGACATTAAAGTCAATGATATCGAAAGTCTACTGTTTTGTGTTCAGTGTTGAGTTATTTCAGTGATTCTCAGTTGGTTTGAACTCATTATTCAAAGTGAAGTATAATTTTTATTTAATCACTGAATGAATGCAAAATCAGATCAGGACTTACAGGACTGCCATTCATGTAAGCCTTAGTTGACTCCAACATCAATCGCAACAGTAATTAACCGCTAATATGAAGAGACAAACCGGGACTCACTTTTCTTTTCATAACTTCAATGAAAAGGTGAAACGTCTTCCGATTATATGATTCAATGGAAAGCATTAAAAATGTTATTCTTATTTGTTTTTCAATAAAATGACGTCTTTATGTCTCATCAATAATTCACTAAAAGATTCTCTCAGATGAGTTTATTTTAAAAAGTATGCATTTGATTAATGAAATATTATTAATGCGATCAAGGTGAATTTGGGGTAAAATTGTTGTCATTATATTATTAATTACTTTTTATAGTAAAACATTTGTTTCAAATAATAAACTTTTTTTAATTTTTAAGAATATTTTTAAATAAAAATTAATGTTAAGTTAAAATGAATTTAAATAAAAAATATTCTTGTTCAAATTTATTTACAATTCGTGTCTTAATTATTGTCACGAAATTACTTCAAGTTTTCATTCTTTAAGATCTTTGGTATCACATAATTACCGAATTACAAATCAATGAGAAAATATGAATCTAAGAATAAGGGATGACTGAAGTGGTGGTGCCATCAGATGAGCACAATATCACATCGTTTAAAGAATTATTACAACGAGGAAATTGCTAGAACATTGTCATTTTTGATGAATGTTAACACGTTTTTACATTTATTTTCAAATATTTAAAACATTAATTAAAAATTGAATGTTTTCAATGAGCCTTATGACATGAGTAAGCAAGGTAAATTGTTGCAAAGGTAAATTTGCTTAGAGAAAATTGAGCATGATACATGTAAGTTTGTTTCAATGATTAATAAAACATTAAAATATCTTTGCCCTTGGCTAATCTTATTTACTAATAACATAAAATAATTATATAAATATATATAAAAGTCTGTATTTATGCACATAAAAACAATTAGCAAGATCATTTAATATTTAGCCCTATTCTAAGAACAAATATTTTATTACATAAATATAGGGATCAAATCATTTGTTTTATTTTTAAATAAAAGTGTTTTGAGTTTGAAATCAGAATTATAGGTAATTTTTAAAACTTTAGTTATTAATCAAATGTAAACAAATGTTTGGAATATTCCTCACAAACTTTCCGACTCTTGTCGTGGGAGTCGTTCTAAACTTCTTCGAAAATTTGTATATAAAGAATGATTCGTTTGATTTTGTTATTAATTTTTGAGTTAAAGTTCCTGAAAGTTCTTAAAAATAAAACTTAAAAATGAAAATCGTTTTGGGAATTGTCGTCGTTTTCATTGCTTTTTATATGACTTTTGGTATTTATTTGTATTTTATATTTTGATTGAATTCTTTATTATAACTGAATTGATGTTAAAAATGACATTAAATGTTAACTTCAATCTCAGTACAGATAAAGTTTTCCCTATTTTTTATTTTATGTTACACTTCTCTATAACTTTATTTTATTTGTCGAATTAGCACAAACTAATGGACAGGGGACTCAACCTGGACAGAATACTACTCCTGCTAGTACTACCCCTGCTAATACTACCCCAGCTAATACTACCCCAGCTAATACTACCCCAGCTAATACTACCCCAGCTAATACTACCCCAGCAAATACTACTCCTGCAAATACTACCCCTGCTAATACTACTCCTGCAAGTACTACTCCTGCAAATACTACCCCTGCTAATACTACTCCTGCAAGTACTACTCCTGCTAATGGTAATAATGGTGGTCAGAGCAATTCCCAAAACAATGAAGTTACTACTGTTCACCCAGTTGGTCCAATTCAACCAGTTGGTCCAGCACAAGGAATACCCCCTGCAGGGACTGGGATAGGTCAAGGTATTCCCCCAGCGGGCAATGGGGGAGCTGAGAATCAGGGAGGAGCTACTACTGTTCACCCAATTGGGCCAATTCAACCAGTTGGTTCAGCCCAAGGAATACCGCCTGCAGGGACTGGAGTAGGTCAAGGTATTCCCCCATGGGGAAATGGAGGAGCTGAGAATCAGGGAGGAGTTACTCCTGTACACCCAATAGGTCCGGTACAATCTGTTGGCTAAATATCAGTTGATTGAATCACAAAAGTTTTGATAAAACTATAAATTCGTCGCAAAAAATCTATTCATAAATATAATGATATTATAAAATAATTTAATAATTATTTTATTTACATTTTTTTCAAAAACTGTTTACAAATAAAATCTTTTCTATTGTTTGTAAGAACAAAATTCATTGACTTTTCTTTAATTATAATTTTTATTAAAATTATTTTAGTCATTTTATATTCAGAGAGTGGAGGGGGTCAGCAGGAGAATGGAGGGGTCAACAGAAGAGAAGATATTAGGATATGACTATTTGCCAAATGAGTTATTTTGCATAAAATAAAACATATTTTTATTTAGAGATGAAAGAAATCGAATGGATTTTAATAAAATTAAAGCTTAGATTTGAATCAAAAATAACTTTTAATGAATTGTTGGGAATATTTTAATGACACCAAAGATGTTGTTTTAAATCATATTATAAGTATAGATAAGTTCTTTATTTGTAAGAAATCTCTTCTTTTCTCAATCTTTACTTAACCGTAAATTTTGATTAAAATCTCCTTTTAGTAAAAAACATGGAACCAATCAATACTGGGTCAATTAACTTAACCCCTGTAGACTATTACTCAATAAAAGTTAACTTTCAATACATCAAAAAATATTTAATAAATGAAAATATGGTTTAATTACCGGGTGTTCCGGAAAGTCGGTGCACAATATTGTAGGGTAAAGGAACTTGAGGTAGCCCTCGGAATTACCCGGAAAAAATTAAATTGAGTTTGTTTATGTTTGAAAAGATAAATAAATAAAGTTTTGACAGTTGTTTGAGCTCATCATTTAAAAATTTCCCTTATATACAGGTGAATATGCAAAGTTTAAGTGTTAAAAATTTTATTCTTAACTTTTGCTCAATTTTTTATAAAATTAAAATAAATTTATAATTATTCATTGATTAAAACTTATTTTTTGCCAATATTTAATTTTTTCCGGGTAATCACGAGGGCTATCCCAAGTTCCCTTGCGCTACAATATTGTGCATTTACTTTCCGGAACACCCGGTAGAATAAAAAATTATATTAATTTTCTTGACAGTAATTAAATTAAATCATTAATATGGAAATAGTTAACTAGGTAATGTTTTCATAACTGTATAAAGGTGTCAAAAGTACCTATATTTCTTGAAACTATAGACTTTGCGGGTTTGGCGGGTTTTGGCGGGTCCTGCGGGTTGGGTGCGGGTTTTGAAATTTTGTTGTCGGCGGGTTTGGGGCGGGTGCGGGTTTAGAGATTTCTTGGCGGGTTGGGTGCGGGTCTTAAAAATGAATGCCTTTTCGCAGACTATTGTGAAATTCCTGAACATTTATCACTACATCTTTTAATTTTCCTGGTCAATCAAAAACTTTTGTAAACAAACTTTTGGTCAATATTTTCGATTATAACTTTGCTGTCGGAGACCATACTTTCGGTATTCATTTTTAATACAAAACTAATGTTTTCTTTTAAATTCTATTTCAAATAACAATATATTTTTGTGAATTCAACAAAAATTTTCCCAACAAATTCTTGGTTTTTTCTCTTATCGTGTCAACACAACACATCTCAACAAAGACTGGAATAGTCTTAAGAACAACAACAACGATAACAACAACAATTTTACGACTTTTCAACAAATGCCTATAAGAATTGTAGGCCATCAAGAATTTTGTTATTTCTAATCAACAAGAAGAAGAATTTCGAGTCAACAATTTATCTACAAAAGGTTATGTTTAACTTTAGATTTAGTTATGTTTAGTACATTTATTTAAACATTTTATAAATATGAGTGACCAAGCGCCAAATGATAGTTTAGTTAGACAAAGTTGTTATATTTGTGGTGCTTTAAAATATCCCTGGGCTATTCTTAAAGTCTGTGATCAGTGGGTTTGCCGCATTTGTGTAGGTCATGAGAGTATTGAAAGACTGCCAGAAATTTTAAACCGCACTAAAGCCCAAAAGCAAGCTGTTTGGCAAAGATATTTTGGAAATCAATTAAATCGCCGAGCCTTGACCAGAGCTTCAAGACAACAACAACCACAAAGTAGAACACAATACCTAAATATTACAGAACCAGCACTTCCGTTTTATGCCAATTATAATTATAGTCAAAGTGCTACTAATTTTACGAATCCCACCTATCTTTACCCCCAAAATAGCCAAAAAATAGCCTAAACAACGCCCTAAGTCAGGCAACTACGTCATCAAATGCTGAGTCAGAGCACACTTATGCCGAAATTAACCTACAGGATGAACAATTAATGTCAACATCCTGTCAAATTGTTATAAATCCTGTGAACATTACTTTATTTCCTTTAAGTTTCGACAAAAATTTTTCAAAAACATTTTTATGAATAATCATTAATATGTCCGGTAATGAATCATCGAGTAGTAGTGATACTTTTTGCGATATAGAGCCAACTAATGAACAATTGTTGTTAGAAATTAAAGAGAAAATCCGAAAATCAAATATTGACCGACAATTCAAAGACATTATCTACGAATATTTAGAAGAGTGTGTCGTAAAGAATACAAATTTACGTTCAGTTCTCAAAGTGGTCACTGCACGTTTAAATCAATTAGAAAGGAGCGAAGAATCGACTTCAACACAAACTTCGGGGAATCCGAGTTTGGCACAAACGCAACCTTTACCCTCTTTCAGTCAACCGATACCACTTCAATTCAATTTACCACAGTGGAATTTTGGAACATTAAATCCTTTAAGTCGTCGAAATTCTTTTTCAATCGATTTTCAACCTCAAACAATTTCAACGCCAATTTCCAGGGCGAATTCTCTAAACAATTTAAGTCAATCAAATCAAAATTTGAATAATTTTATGGCCGATAACGAACTTCTAAATAATCCGAATATGGCCGCTGGTGGAGGAAACTTAACTGCTGAGGACATAAATAACATTACAGACATTGTTACACAAAATGTCCGCCAAAACGAATCTCGTTTTCGTACTTTTACTGGACAACCAAAAGATTCTGTCTCATGGTTTGAAGACTTTGAATACCAAGCAAATGCTAACGGTTGGCCTGAAGAAAAAAAGAAGACAAAACTTGGGGCATACCTTACCGGCGTCGGTTGCGACTGGTATGCACTTGAAATTTAAGGAACAGACAAATCTTGGGATGAGGTCAAAACATCATTCTTTAAACAATTTATACCAGTTGGTTACGAAACACATCTTCGTCGTGAATTTCGTACAAGAAAGCAGGAAATGTTTGAACCATCATCAAATTTTATAACTTCAATGCAAAATGTTCTTAAGAAAAGCCAGCAACACTTAGAAGAAAATGAGGCCGTGGACCAAATTATGGGTTTAATGCATACTCAAATGTATGAACGCCTTCGACCGCTTAATCCACAAACTTTTGATGATTTAAGAACGTATTCAAATCTCATAGAAGATGCCCTCAAACGCTCTCAAGACGACGATGTATCAGTTATGGCGATCACCGAATCTTTGGCAAATCTTAATACGAACCGTCC
>JAQIXI010002189.1:0-10985 GCA_034700165.1 Galumnidae sp. Gr-Ori-00277
AAATCAAATATTTCAATAAAGAGCTCCTGTACTCATAATGATTTAGAATCTAAATCTAAATTTATAGTTTTATTATTCGTTTGTTATTATTTTTGATTATCTAAATTTTAGATAATCAAAAATAATAACAAACAAATAATAAAACTATAAATTTATCTTAAAACTCGCTTAAAATTTTATTCTTAAAACCTTTTAGAGTTTGACCTAATTTATTTTAAATAAAACTCATATATTTAGAATAAATTAATTTTACCTAAACTTTAATTACAATTAAAAATTAAATAAATTTTAATTAATCAAAAATAAATTGAAATTATTTTATTTTCAAATACTCAAATTAACTTAAGTCAAATTAAAAAATAATTTAGTTAAAATTTTGTTAGGTTTAATTTCAAACTTTTTACCATAAACAAATTTATTAACAAAATATATAAATTTTTATAAAATATAAACAGCAGATAAAGTATTAATAATTCAAAATAATATTAATGAAGAAAGTTAAACTAAACTAAAAACTGTAATTCTTATATAAATTTTATTTCTTATAATCAGAATTTAGTTAAAATGTAAAATTAGTAGTTAAAATTAGATTTCAATATTCTTGAGTTCATTCATTAATTGTAATATTAATATATCTTTTTTAATATTAAAATTTAAGTTTTTTATTTTAAAAATTATATCATATTCCGACTTTTAGTCTATATCTCCTTATGGCTATCCCTAGAGACCATGAACTGGATTTTGGTGAATTATTTCAAACTCTTCGAAATATTGTAAAACTGCCAACATTATATTAAAAAGAAACAATTAAATTTTGGGTAATGTATTTTTCATCTAGGAAGAATTACTAATAGAATAGCTTTTTTCTATAATCACTAAAAAATGTAATAATAAATATACAAATGTAGAAGAATATAAAACGTTTATTTTCGCTTGGTAACAGGAATTAATTAATGAGTATTCCAGTAAAATAAGATATTAGGAATGTTAATCAATACAAAGGAAATGTAATTTAACTAAAATGTTTTCACAACAAAATATTTATTCAATTTTTACTTTAATTTAATATGTAATCATTTTATGTTCATTTGTCTGTTTAATAACAAAAGTTTTAAATATAGATATTTGAGTGAAAAGTGTTGTTAAGTTTATAAGAAAAATGTTAAAAAAATTACTTTTCTTTTGTATAACTATAATTGTTATTCGAAGTGAATGTCCGCCACAAGAATTACTATCACCATGTACATGTTATGATGATTGTATATATTGTAGTGGTGAATATGATCTGGACTTATCTAAAATGTTTCAAACACTCAGAGATAATAATACTGTTAAACAAAAATATTTCAAATTATTTGATTTATCGTCGAATAATAATATAACGTTTTTAGGAGAGAATATATTCAAAGACTTTACTTTTGAAGTAATAGTTATCAGCGATAATCAAAATTTGGTTACTATTGATCGCAACTGTTTTACTGAAACGAATTTCGTTACAAAAATTATTATTTTTTATAGTAATAATAAACTAACTTCAAACGATAATTCAATATTTGAAATATTGAGCAAGTTCAAAAATATTGAAGAAATTTATTTTTCTGACAATAATATGACAGAAATTCCATCCAATGCTTTCAAACCAATAAATGGATATCAAAACAATTTATATAAATTAAAAACCATTTATTTTCTTAAATAATTTACAATATTTGAAATTATATATTTCAAGAATTAATTTTTTCCAAACAATATATTTAATTTGAGAAAAATAATTTGGAATTAAATATAGAGTTTTGGGTAAATGACCCTGAAATTGGAAATAAATTTGCAAATTATTCCCTAACATTTTCAAACCGTCCAACTCTACTATATTTACGGGATTTTGAAGGACAACTACATATGGATGAAAGAGTTTTAATGTCATTCTTTTTAGCCAACGAACGAAATAAAATTCACATTGGTGCAAAAACAAATATAGACTGTAATGATTGTCGTAATTATTGGATTCATATGTATATAAGCATTCAAAAAAGAATTGATCCAAAGCACAGATATATTTGTTCGAATTTCAGAGATATAAACGATGGAAACAATTTTTCAAACTGTGACAAAATGTTTTGAATCAAATATAACAACATTCTGTATAATTTCCCAATTTTAGCCTAGTATACAATTATTCAAAGCAATATATTTGTGTCCATGAAAGATAATTTTCGAAATATTTACGGATTTAATTGGAAATTCCCTTGATACGTAATATAAATTTGAAAAATATTCCCTAAAATTTTCAAACCATTTGACCAAACGATTTAGATAATCAAGAATAGATGAATGAAATAGCTTTAGTTATATTTTTCAATTTTCACTATTGTATCAACAATTAATAAAAACTGTAAATTTATTTTAAAACTGATTTAAAATTTTATTCCAAAAGCCTTTAAACAATTGGTTTTGTTCTTCCTTCGATTTTAAAATTTTTTTTAATAAAAATCAAAATCAAAATAAATATATCGAAAATCAAATTACAGTTTTTAAAGGATTAAGATATCATAAGTTTTGAATCAAACTGGCTTAAAATGAAATAAATAATTTTTAAATTAAAAAAAATGTATTAATAATCAACGGAACCACTTCTTTCTTTTTAATAAATTATTTTAAAAAGTATGAATTAATATAATTTTAAAAACAATTTTTATTTACAATTTTTACTTTATAAATAAGACCATGGTTTTAATGTTTTAGTTGTATTATATACATAATAATAATATAACATAATAATATTATATATGGAACTTATTTCTATAGTATAGTAAATTATTTTTAAAACAATATAAAATTAAATAGAATATAGAAAATGATTAAAAGTCAAATATTTCAATTGAGAGGTCCTGTTCTCACAATTGCCTCTCCTATAGAAATGCTGTTGAAATCAACACTAGAAGTAAAGCACCGCAACAATTGATACAAAATTTAGTGTTTGATACGAGGGGATCATCATTATCCCCGCTAAGTAATAATAACGGTGAATATTAAATGTTAAGATGAGCAGGGTAACATAAATAAATAAAATGTAAATAAACTAGAATTATAAGAAGATTAGAATGTTAATCTATACAAAGAATTGTAATTTAACACTAGTGTTTACACTGAATATAAAAAATTTACATTAATATAATAAGCAATTATTTTACGATCATTTTTTCAGTTTAATAGTATATCATTTAAGTATAAATTTTATCAGTGAAAACCCATTTAAGGAATATAATAAAAATGTTAATAAAATTATTTGTCTTTTGCTTATTTCTATCTGTTATTCGCAGTGAATGTCCGCCACAAGAATTAATATCACCATGTACATGTTGGGATGATTCATTTAATTGTTATGGAGACCATGACATCGACTTTTCTAAAATGTTTCAAACGCTCAGAAATAACAATACTGTAAAACAACGACATTTCAATTCATTTTATTTATATAGAAATAATAAAATTAAAGTTTTGACGGAAAATACATTTAAAGACTTTACGTTTAATACAATATCAATACACTTTTGTTCAAATTTGGTTACTATTGATCGCAACTGTTTTACTGAAACTAATCTTTTTACGAAACAAATTTATTTATTTGAAAACACTAAACTAACATCAAAAGATAATCCAATATTTGAAATATTGAGCAAGTTCAAAAATATTGATTTAATTCAGTTAAGATATAATGGTATAACAGAAATTCCTTCGTATGCTTTCAAACCAATAAATGGATATCAAAACAGTTTAAGTTCTTTAAGCATTTGTGAAGAAAATATTAATATTATCGGTGAAAAACCATTTTATTACTTAAATAACTTACAATATTTGGATATTAGTTATTCAAAAGTAAATTTTCTTCCAAATAATATATTTGAATTCGAGAAAAATACCCTTGGCAAGTTTATACGTTTGGAGGAAAATACTTTTAATACGGATTATAAATTTGCAGAATATTTGCTAACATTTTCAAACCATCCAACGGAACTCTTTTTATTGGATACAAATAAACAGCAATATATGGATGAAAGAGTTTTAGTGCCATTCTTTTTAGCCAACGAACGAAACAGAATTGAGTTTTATTGGTCGGGATTTCTAGACTGTAATGGTTGTCGTAATTATTGGATTTACATCTATAAAAGTATTCATAAAAGATTTGTTCGTAGAAATACTAATGAACCAGTTAAGAATATTTGTTCGAATGGCAATGAAATAGACGAAGTAAACAACTTTTCAAATTGTAGCAATTTGTAATATACCAAGTTTAACCACCTTCTTGAAAATAGACTAAAATATATTTTGGTTAAATAATTGAAATATAATTTAAATATTACTTTAATGTTATATATTTAAAAGCAAATTATAATTCAATAAACTAATAAAATTTAAATAAAACAGACATATTTCAAAAATGTTAATTCATTTGAGATATAATGGTATAACACAAATTCCTTCCAATGCTTTCAAACGAATAAATGGATACCAAAACAATTTAAGTTCTTTAGGTATGTGTGAAGAAAATATTAAGATTATCTAAGAATAAAAATTATCCCGTTTACCCCTTTTATTACTTAAATAATTTACGATATTTGGAAATATTTTTCTGCAAAATTAAGTTTTCTTCCAAATACTAATTAATTAAAAATATCTTAAATAATTAAATTAAAACGTTTTGGAAATAAAAACTTTAGACCTTTTGTGAATGAAGTTATAATTTATTTTATAATTATTATCAAGGTCAGTTGAAAACCGGTAATTATAAGAAATAAATTTATCAAGACTATTCTTTTTATTGTTAGCTAATAAATATTTTCAAATAAAATAAAATATAACTAATTTATTAATTATATAAAAAATATTTCAAAAGTTTATATTTTAATTATTAAAACTGTAAAATGTTTTCGGAATAATTTATAAATCAGCTACTAGAGCTGAGAGTTGAACTAGAGCTTTATCTTTTATTAATATCCAAAAGCAAATGATTTTAAAATTATTTAAATTAAGCTTGATTATAGCATATATTTACAGTTCTTTTAATATTTTGAATCTAATATAAAATTTGAAGTTTTTTAATGTAAACAAAAATTTTATTTCTTTTTATTTTTAAACTAAAGTAACTGGAACCTTAGAAAAAAATTAACTAATAATTATTATATTTAACTAATTATAAGCTACAGACTTTTATAAAGAATTAGCAATATTTTTATATGAAGAGAATAAAACCCTATTTATTTTCTGTGTAACATTGCATCAAATAAAATTATCAAATAATATCTAAAATATTTATCTTAAATAACAAATAAGTAAAATGTTGATTTATTGCAAAATGAAATTTTTTGGAAAAATACTTAATAAAAAACAACTGCAAAGTCCCACCAAAAATTTTTTAAACACAAATTGGACAATTAATATTTTAAAATTAAATATAATTACAGTATTTATAATGATTAAATTTTTTATTATATTTCTTTTATTTAGATTTTATTTATAAGCAGAGAGGTAGCCATGTTTCTTTCTTACATTAATATAATTATAATTTATAAAACTGTCTTTATTTAAAATTTTGTTCGAGCTTTGAAATAAAATATTAAATTAAATTATTTTAATTAATTATTTAAAAAATATTTAAATGTTTATATTCTAATTTTTAAAACTGTAAAATGTTTTCGGAATAAGTTATAAATTAGATAACTTTTATTACCACGACTTAAATTGTTGGTTTAAGTAATTACAATAATTAATTTTTTCAAAGAAAGTTTTTAAAAACAAACGAATAAATGATTAATTATTTATTAATTTATTTCAAATATTTACTTATCTGTTATTATTAAAGAAGAACAAGATAAAAATCAATTATAGAAAATATGGTTATTTTTCATATATCAATAATTACTAATAAATTGTTTAAGAAATAATGTTAAATTTTTAAGTTTTTTTTACCAAGTATATTTGATTGTCTTATGTAATGAGAACTTTGTCTTAAATTACAGTTTATTAAATCAAATTTTAATTTTGATTAATAATGAACTCAAAGTTTGAAATCATTTTATTTGTGATAAGTTTGGGATTAATGGAAAATATGTTCTTATTAATGATAATTTATCAAGATTTTTGCATTAATATATTACTAATCAGTTTTCATGGTAATTTTATGTATGCTCTCGTTGTTGGGAATTCCTTTGAAACTCTCCCATGTTTAACAACTTAGTAGTTGATAATTCCATTAACTTATAAATTACTTAAAAAAATCGTTTTATTCAATTTGTAATTATTTCCTAATAATTCATTAAATGATTGACACATAATTATGAATTAACAAAATTCAATTGGACAAGCAAATTATAGTTAACTCTGAGTAAGTAGTGCTTACTAAGCAACAATTTATTAATGAGAATTACAGTTAATTTTTCCAAGGTTATAAAACTTTAATACATAAAGGTGTACATAAAGGTTTTGTTTATCTTGATAATATTTTTTTTTAATTCTTTCAAAAATTAAAAATTATTTGATTTAAAATGAAATTCAATTCATTTATTGTTTTGTGTTTTATTCTATTCATTATAATAACAACTTTGGTGTTTGCCGGCCATAATGATCAAATCATCCGGGAAAAAAGGGTTAATACTGGTAAGAATTTTTAAACTTGTATAATTTTATTATTTATTTAAATAAAAAAAATTTTGTAAGAATCACAAGTTAAATTATTAATGAATGAAAAATATAAACATGTAGAATTACTTTTTTAAATTAATTAGATTACTTTATTAAAAAAACGGGGGAAAAAATCAATTTAAGTATTTTTTATATTTTTGTATAATTTTAATAAATATTTTAAACTAATTTACAGTATTTTTTTTATATTTTTTATACCACTTCATATTATTGAGTTGAATAATAAAATAGATTTCTAAAAATTAAAACAAAAAACCAAGATAATATTTATAATTTTTATTTTAATTATCTTGATTAACTTTCAATTCAATTTATTTGAAAATATGTATCAAAAATTATTTTTATAAAGTTTTATAGCTAATCAATTTGAATTATTTTTCCTAGATGTAACATGTTTTGTATTAAAAGAGGGCTGTCTTTTGGCTGGCCTAGGTAATTTGTATTTTTAATAGAATATTAAGAAATAATTAATAAATATTAACTAATTCATAGATAAATGTTGTGGACCAAATATTTGTATACCAGACCCAACTACTCGAGATCCTTTAGGAGTTTGTGAAGCCCCTTCTGGTTAATTTACCAAGTTTAATTTGGTAAACTGATGTAGCTATAAAAGTGATTTATCAATTATTTTAATTTATTTTAAATTAAGATAAAAATGAAATTTATTTAAAAATATCTACAATTTAATATTTTTCGGACAAAATAAATAATAACGAAATTTATGATTAATTAATTAAAAATATTTTGAGAATACAAACTGTAAATCATTTGTAAATTATTTGATTTTATTATTATTATCAAGGCAAGTTGAAATCCGGGAAGTATTTTACAATAATAAAATTTATCAATATTAAATTTTGTGGTTAGTTAACAAATCTATTCAAATAAAAAAAATAATTAATTATTTCATTGAATATTTCAATTTTTTATAAAAATATTCTAATATTAATTGAATTTAAAAATTAATTAATTCATTAAATTTGAAATAAATTTGAAAACCTTTTAAACAATTAACTAAAAACTGATTTCAATTTCAAATAAAATTATATTCTTTTGTCGTTTAAAATATTAAATCAAATGATATCTAAAATTAATTCTTAAATAAGTTAAATAAAATTTAAGACATTTTATTTTAAAAATTGAGTCCAGACATCAAACGATGTGTTTTATTAAATAACTTTTGATTAGAATTGGACTGAATATCAGTAGTGAAGTCCTCAACACTTCAGTTAAATGATTTAAGACTTAATTACTTTAATTATTTATTCAATTATTTATAAAATTATTTAAACAAAACATTTATTTAATTCCTTTAAATTAACTTATTTTTTGTAAATAATATAAAAAATATTAAAACAATGAATCGAATGACATAAACTTTAACTAAAAATTACAGAATTATTTATATAAAAACAAAATATTTAAAAAAAAAGTGAAACATCTTGCAAATAAAAGTGCTAAATCATAACACAAACCTTTTTTATTTTCCAAATTATTTTTAAAAAATTACTTAAAAATATTTTAAATGTATTAAATAAAATTTATAAATATATGACATTTGGTCTTATAATTCAATTTTCTTTATAATTCGATGATATATCCATTTATTTCCATTTAATTTAAATTTTCAAATAAACTCTAAATAAATTTCTAATTACCTATTGAATTAGACAATTTACATGATAACTTTTAATTTGTTATTCAAAAGAATGAGATCTATATTCATAAATTTCTGTTTTTACTATTGATAATACATTTAACACTAGATTTGCTTGTTTACTATCTCTGTGTTAAATTAAAAATGTAATCCATATATAAAATAATCACTAATTTTAAATAAAAACACATTTGTATTAATCACATGTAATATTATTCTAATTAGATTAAATATCTTGGTTATTTATGTGAATTATTACCAAGGCTAATCAAATCATTATATTATTTAATCAATTTCAGGTCAAATTTTAGACCCTTTGGTTTCATTTTCATAACTATTTTTCTTTTTGTATAAAATCAAAGATTTAAGAATTAACTCTAAAAGTTTAAAAAATTAATTTTCCATAAATAAACTGTATTTTTGTTCAAAAGTATGATTAAAAAAATTCAAATTTATTTAAAAATTGTTTTCATCTAATTATTTAATATTTATTCAATAATTTATTAAATTTAATGATTTTATTATTTTTATTATTTAATTCTTAAATTTATTTTGAATAAAAAGTTATCAAAATATTTATTTATTAAAAATTAAATCAAAATTTTATAATATATTTTGTTATAAACTCTAACTATTTCTCAATTACCATGTACATTTGCATTAATTTCTTTAAACACAAACATTCATAAATATCGTTAAAAATTATTTTCCCCTTTTATTTGTTTTCTATTGTTTTTGTATTCAATACTGAAATGAAAACAATTATTTATAAAACGTTTTTATTGTAATAATAATATAAATAACATTTATTTAAATGTAAACAAAGAGTTGTTTTGACATCAATTGGTTCGACTTTAAGAACAGTTCAGAGGCAGACATCGATGACCAGTGAAATAATAGTTACAATTAAGAGGAAAGAGAGGACAGGAATGATATAAGTATTTGTTTTTAAGGTTTTAATTGTTATTCTGTTTCGCAGTTTTGAAAAAAAGATGAAATAAACACAAAAAGTTACTCTCTCAAATGTATAAATAAATGTACTAGTTAATTTAAAAATTATTAAAATCCTAATTTTAAACATAAAATCACTTCAAACACAAATTAGGACTTATTTATTAGGAAAAAATGAGTCGTACTGTTTGTAAGGCCCACAGAAATCCGAGGATTCATTAAACTCTGAGTTTTGGGTTTTTTTTGTTGAAAAATTTATTTGAATTTTTTTTGTAATAATTATAACAAATCGTAAGTCATTTTATTTTAATTATACTTAAAATAAAACATTATTTTAACAAACAAATCAAAGTTTAATTGTTTTTCCTTTAGATTTTGATAAAACAAATTAATAATTTGTTGTTTAATTACATTTGGTGTGAATTAACTCTAAGCAACCAATGAATCAACAGTCGGTTCGCCCGAAGGTTAGACCAAAGGCCAAGAAATCTAAGGGAAATCAACTGAAGAAGTTATCAATGGAGCAGATGTTGGATGACTACTATAATTGTAAGTATTTTTTTAAGCAAATATTATATTAAATATATTTAATATTAATTATAATTAATATTTAAAAACATTGTTTTACAGACAATTCCAATGTCTCTAAGGTTTGCACAAATGTCAACAAAACAACTGATTCTGTGCCGAAGACTAGTGTTTGCGATAAGATAATGAATGACTCGGAATACGGTAATTGTCTTTTTTTTGTCAAATTTATATTAAATATAATTAATATTAAAATTAATGTTTTTTTAGTCAATTGGACGGACATTATGGCAGCCAATCATACGCCGCCAGAAGATGAAGAACCGTTTAATTGGGATTTTGATACATTTCCTGAGGTCGACAACAATGCCAGTCAACACGAATTGACAGAATTCACGGGAAGAACACAATCAATATGTGTGCCCACAAACCAAAAGTAATTATAATTACTTTTTGTTTCGTTTTATTTTATATTAAAATTAATTTATTCTTTGTTTCTAATGTAGGACTGATTACTCTATATATCAGTTGTCAGAAAAAGTGTCCTAAAAGTGATTTCGATGACAATTGATTTAATCACCAGTTTTACGGTTCGGGACAATTGTATGACTCTATGCCAAAATGTGTTCCCGATTTGCCTTCACCTGACGAAGACTATGACGAAGGAGAAGAAGAGACTGACATCAGAAGAAGATTTCTTTCAAAAGGTTCTAAAAATGTGTTTAATTGTTTTACATATATTTTATTTTCATTGATTTTTAGGCAATAAAGTGCCTCTAAATATACAGTTCGGGTCAACAATGGCTGAAAAATGCGGTCCTTTTAAATTTAGTTCAGGACTACAACTCATATGTGATCCATAATAAGAAGAATTGGAAGCCCGATATGACTTTATAAAGGAAAGAGTGTTCTGTCGATTGTGGACAGAATTGAATTATGGTTTAGAGGTCGCAATAATGTCCTTATTTTCTGTAATTGTTTTAAAACAATTGTTAAATATAATTAACAAATGATTTTAATTTTTTTAATTATAATTAAAAATTATTTTTTTAAATAATAGTTTTATTTTTAATTATAAAAACATTGATATAATAATTATAATATTTTTAATTATATTTAAAAATAAAATTTATTTTAAACATTAAAA
>JAQIXI010002190.1:0-10978 GCA_034700165.1 Galumnidae sp. Gr-Ori-00277
AAATTTGCCAAATTCCACTTCTTTTCAATGCACGTGAATTCAATTATCAAAAATACGACCCTTACACTTTGATTTACTAAGCTCAAACTTATTGCAATTCTTATAAGTAATTGACACCTATGCTCGGGTTGAAGTTAACACTAATATTAAAAATATTTCAAGTCTCGAGTTTAGTACTCGAACTACTTCAAAATGTTATAGAATGATTGACAACTTTATAAAGTTGCACAAGTTTAATTAGCATGATTTGTAAAACCTGCTGAAAACTGGTCTCTTTAGTTGAGTATAAAAGGGGCTACTCTTCGAACAAAGTTTTTCATTCGTTTTTACGAACTTGTATAACTCTTAAGAATCTGAAATAAAAGTCTTATTTAACCTAAACTCTTGTTGTTTGCTTTGGACTCAACGTCAACGCTACCGCAGTTAATCGATTGTTTTTTGGTCACTCTACACAACAAGTTCTTTTATGAATATCCCCTTAATCTCGTCTCTCTGTTATTGACCATCATCTTCCCGACAATGGTGATATTACTTTTTGCTTCATCTGAATATATTCAGCCGTTTGGGAGATATCCACGATTTCCGAGTTGACAAACTTTTTAAATACCCTAATAATTAAAAATTATTTTATTTATTAAATCGGATATTAATTCTTATGTCTTATTATAATAAGTTATTTTAGATAACAAATATAATGCAATTCTTATTTCAGACAACAATTCTGTTCACCATAACAAAACAAAACCCTTTTAATTAATTTTACAAAATATATGCCTATGAATATGAGAAGCGTTATTAATTGAAATTGATTTCTCATTAGAGGCAAATAATGGTCCCGGATCATCTTGATACCAGCACTTTTAATCAGATTTTAATAATGTATTGATATGTCATTTGAATACCAAATCGATATAACAATGAATTTCACAATCATTTTAATAAATTTATTGTTTTCGTTGTTCCTAAATGTTTTGGATTATTATAAAATAAATTTCGTAATATTTTTATTATTTATTTTATTATTTTATAGAATTGGTAACGAATATCTATTTTTTGCATATTTTCTATTTAATTATAATAATTTGTTACTCATTAAAGAAAAAACAATTGAAAGATATATATATGGAAAAATTCTTGATAAATTATCATATAAATCTATGAAACTTCATATCATGCTAATTAAAAATAAAACATATTCAAATAAAAAATTCATCATTTAAAGTTTTATTTCTATTAGTGAATTTCAATTTGTTTTTATAAAAATTCATTTTATTTGAATTTGGTGTTAAGGATGTTATAAATTTTGTTTAATTTAATAGAAAATAATTTCTATTTCTTTATTGTTCTATTTATACTTCTACTTTTAGGATTATCGTCATGAAATAATAATCTCACCTTTTACTAAAGATTGCCATGGTAAACTGTTTAGGTCTGTATGTTTACTCTATATAAGGAATATAAGAGCCTGGGAAAATAGGAAACATTGGCTATATTATAAAAATTGGTGAGATTAAAGTGGGTAAAAGTATAGGAAAAGAAGTACACAAGAGAAAAATAAGAAAAAAATAATCATAAATAAAAATAATAATATGTAGTCAACTTTTATAGAGCCCATCAGTGTCTTTAATCAATAATCGACTATAAAAATGAATGAGTGTTTTGTATGAATTGAATTTTTATTCCCAATTATGTTCCCGATTTTGGATATTTTTAACTCCTTATTCCCGACCGATTTAAGAGGTTTTACTCCCGATAATTATCACTCCTAGTAATGACTATTTACTTATATATTGTATCATAATTACCTTGATATTGATTTGTAAATTTATTAATAATAAATTTGAATTATTTTTATATGTTAATGTAAAATACAGTCATACCAATTATATTATGTTTAACTAATTTCATAATATTTTATAGTTTAGTTTAAATATATTCTTAAAACTTCTATAATACACATTAGAATACATGAAAACAAATAAATTTCTCAATATTTAATTATTTCAAAAGTAATTTAAACTATTAATTAAAATTTTATTTTTTAGAATTTTCTCTGTATTAATATATTTACAAAAACGTATGACTGTATAAAACAATAATCTTATTAATAGTTTTTTAGAACCATTTGTAATAATGAATATAATATTTTATTTTTTTGGAAAATATTGTTACGAAATAAATTTATGTTATAAATTGAGTTCATTTATTCAAAAGTTCAAAGTATTGTTGGATTTTTGTTATAAAACATAAATTAATGTTAAGTTTATTCTTTAAAATTTGGTAATTCTAATCAATTAATATTAGATATTTCATTGAATTATAGTTCTTTATATTTCATATTTTAAGAATTATGTATTATTTAGAAATGTTCAAGGACAAAATAATGTTAAAACGTTTATCTGGTTAAAGAGAAAGAAGGATGGCTGTTTCGGTGCTATCTTGCACCCGGAATTTTTTGTTTGTAATCGATAGAGGACATTAAGCTGAACTCAAAAATATAAAAATATTTATAAAATTTTATCAGGTTCACCCGCTAGAGGGCGTCAAAGTATGAATTTTCAAGTATAAATTTTTCTTATGAACTATGAAAATCTACTAAATCAAGCATTCTTAATAGAATAGAATAGTTCTTTATCTCTTGCAACAAATATTTTTTGAGATATATTCGTTTTTTTGTCTAATTGTCTAATTTTTGTCAAAAAATTGAAATATTTAAAAAAGTATAAAGTTTATAAAATCAGGATCACCACCATTTTATTCAGCATGCATGTGACAGTCAGAATACAAAATAAAAAATCAGTATAAAAAATCCAGGGTGCAACTTCGCACCTTTAGAAGCAGAGGGGCAGCCATCCTTCTTTCTTTCATAAAAATAATTTTTTATTTCTTTTTCATCTATCAATTTATTCAACTACAATCAGTTATACAAATTTTTTAAATATTAAATTATTTTTATAATATATTTTTGACCCTCAACAAAAAATATAATGATTGTTAGGAGTAAATCATATTTTAATGAATATATTATTTTCATAATAAAATTTATATTAACTTGTAAATTTATTAATAATAGCATTATTTTATCATTTATATGACAATGTATAATACATTAATCTCATCTAATGAATGTATAAAATGAAATTTATATCAATTATTTATATAAAATCATTAATAATATTATTGCAAAAAATATTTTGAAAATTTTAGGAATATTTTGTTACGCAATAAAAAATGTTATATCGAGACATCCCTATGACTGACAGTCAACTTATTTCTCAACAATAGAATGTTAAGTATATTCTTTAAAAATTGGAAATTTTAATAAATTATTATTAGATATTTCATAGATTTATAAATCTGTATAACTCTCATGTTTTAAGAATTATGTGTTATTTAAAAATGTTCAAGTCCAACTTAAAGCTGAAAAGTTTTGGTGAAAATAGAATTTCTTACATAAAAATAATTTTTTATTTCTGTTTCATCTATCAATTTATTCAACTAACAATCAATTATACAAAATTCAACTTTACAATAGATTTGAACATGGTACATTCACTGCAATATTATCCATATATTTCTGTTTGCAGAAGAGACAAAGTCTTCTCATTTGAGAACAGTTATCGCGACCCTTATTTTGCAATTTATACAAAAGACAGACAATGGTTTGCAGAAAGTAGTCAGAAGTCAAGAAATTTAAAGAATTATACGAATCCAAAAGTTAGGATTAAAAACATTTACACAGAATTTGATAACTTATATATAAGTAGTGCAAGAAATGTATCTTGCTTAACTTTGTATCGTCAACCAGATGGTGAAATTAATACCGTAAAAGAAATCAAAATATATTTAATTCTAGGTGGAAATGTAACCTTGATTGTTCATCCGGAGAATAGTAGACCAGAGTTGGAAAGAATCAATATTGTCCATGCTAGACCAACTGAAACTCACTTGATCATAATTTACCGAACTATAATGTATCTTTTACCAAGTCCTTATTCAACTGATTGCATGGATTATTCAAAAGATAAAAATAGCAAGGTAATATCGCAGTCCTTTTGTAAGTTTAATTATATGAAACAAAAAGAACTGGAAATTTGTAAACAGAATTATATTTTCACTGATTGGTTGGAATTTAAACCAAATATGTCCTTGCTTGAATATTTCAAAATTGATCCAAACAAATTCAGAGCTTATCCTGTTCTTAATCAAACTGTTCACTATAAGAATTCTTGTAAGATAAATTTTTCTGAAAAGAAACTTGATAAGTTATGCAAAAAGGACTGCATTTCTATGAAGTATGAGATAAATAACATTATTAGAACAGGAAAAGGAACCACATTAACTTTAAATGAACCGTTTAAATATGAAAGACAATATAGGTACACACCAAAAATGAACATGGTTATTTATTTTTCAAACCTTGGCGGACTTTTTTCAATGTGGCTAGGTATTTGCATAGCTTTATTCGTTAATAACTTGATTGATTTTTCTAAACTTTTTCTAATAAATTGGTTAAAAATCCATAATATATATCATGGTCTATTTTCAAAATTTACTCGATTATTAAAATGGTGTCTAAAACTACTATGTTTTACTCTAATGTGTTATCAATTATTTGAAATCACAGAACAATATTTCAATATTAATACAAATAGAAAACTAGAGATCAAACCGAAAATTGAGTTCACTTTACCTCAAACTTATCTCATTTTAACGATGAAACCAGACTTTAATAGAGGTTTAAAAATTGACCCAATTTTTGCTGAAAAATTTATCATGGTGATAACCAATTTTAAGTTTTTTCCTAGTCCTCTTGTTGAAAAATTTCTCATTTCCAATTATTTCTATCATACGCTAACAACTCATGGAATTACAGCATTTAATTACCTTGCACATTTAGATGAATTACCTATTGCATGTAATTTTCAATTTGAAAATCATCAATCTATTAAATGTCCACCTTTAAAAATACGCTTGGCCTTTGTAGACAAACATGATTTTAATCTGGAAATACCCTTACAAGATAATTTTCTTAAAAATTATCAAGCTAATATTAGTGACAAATTAATTTTGAAAAGAATGGAAATTATTATAATGAATTTTGATTATATTGGAGATATTTTTATACACTTAAGCCAATTTCGAATAAAAGGAGTGGATTCATATATAACATATCCAATCTTATCTAGATTAGAAAATAATATTGTTGTTGAAACCAACTGGTTTTATAAAATTCATAATAAAAAAGATCCTAGGTAAGATTTAATAGAAATAAACTATCCATTAACAAATTTCATTTATATTTTAAAGTAAAATTTGCTCCAAAAAATATTATAATTCATTCCTTGATAACATGGTTGAAGATTATGTATTTGACTGCATTAATCACCATGTTAATTCAACTTTTGGCTATATACCAATTTTATATGGTTTTGATATCATAAAATTAAATGTTTACCCAAATATTAGTACCTGGACACTTAATCAGAATGAAATGACTTTTGAAATGCTAAATATTATGCTGCAAATTGAGAATATGTGTATTGGATTATTTGAGAATTTTTGTGACACATTATTGATAACAACACATCATTATGTTTCTGGTAATATATTTGATCAAGATAAAAATCTTAAAAAGAATTATACCAAGATTAATATAATTCCAAAATATAATTTAAATATTGATATAATAGAGAAAAAGAAAATTGAATTCAAAGACCTATTTTATGTCGGAGGAGGTATTATAAGTATGTGGATGGGATGGTCAGTGTTTACAATATCCTCGATCATTTTATTCTTTACCACTAATATTGGAAAATTGTTTAAAATGGTTATTAGAAATGATATATTTGAGTTTTAAATGTGAACATGATAATATATTTCAAATATTGTTTTTAATTAATAGAAAAGAGTATAAATGAATGATTAATATATAATTCATTAATAATTAAATACAAAATTAATATTATTATTAAATTAATATTAAATTTGATATAAAACCATTCAAAACCGCCAATATATTGAATATTATCTGAAATCTATTCCATAGCTAATGATTGATCACATAAACCGACATTACCAAAGTCCTCTTTATTATCAGAGTATAGAAATCCGTTCTCTTCAATTATTTTCTATTTTACAAAAGAAATATTGCATGATATCATTGTTAAATAACATAAAAATTTATTGTAAAGTAAATATTGAATTTTTAAGTAATGTTTTCAAACCTTTTAAGGTATACTTTTATTATTATATAAAATTAGCAAAAATAAATTTATCTTGGATAAAAATCTGTTTGGCTTTAAAATTCAATCTATAATCATAGTCCCGATTTTTCACTACATTTACGGAGTAATATGTAGTATATGTATTTGTTTTTCCCTAAAAATGACACCCAAAACAAATATCGCAAAGCGTTAGAATAAAACTACAATTTATTAATGAAAATTAATACTTTGTTGCAATGATTACTTCCGCAGAAGAATCGCTGCCATTTTCAAACCGTTTAAGCTAGCTCAAAACTGTAAAAGGAAATTTGTTCAGAAATAAACACTGGTTGTTATGCAATATTGAAAAAAAATTTAAATCACGTGACTAGAAAAATAACATTTACATATGGAATGTACTAGTTAAATTTCGACCTTTATGAGTCATCGAGCCATGGTCGTGGTGGTAGGTGTAGATGATGTAATCGCATCATCACAACAAATATGACGAATCGGTTAAGAGACAAAAAATTCTGATCGATTTAATATCGCTGTTTTAGGCAAAAATACACATTGAAACCCATTGTAAAAACTTGGATTATTTGATATCTTAAATATTTTGTGATATTTCGCTAAAGGACATCAAATGGAACAATTTTGATGCTGGGCACATTTTGATTAGACTAACAATAAAGTCACCAGAGGGCAATTTTGAAATTGTTAAAAAAAATTATAGATACATTATTGTTCCATTTTATGTCCTCTAGTGAAATACCACAAATTATAACAGATATCAACTAATCCAAATTTTTAGTCCCGTTTCGGAGACTAATTCTGATATAAATATTTGGAATTATTTAAATAAATCTTTTAATTAATGTTTTAATTATTTATTTACAAAAAATTATTTTATTTAAAAAAATTAGATAAATATATAATTAATTCCATATCATTCGATTGAGGCAACAGTTCTCTCATTTTCCTTTGTATTGCGTTCACTCATATTAAAGGTGTTTTCAATTGTATTGTTAGTAGATGAGCTAGATCGATATTTTCTCATTACCATATAAATTATAGCAATTATAAGCAAAACTCCTATTAAAGTACCCAGGAAAATACCAACCTTTGCACCACTGGTCAAACCATTCGAAGGAATTGTATTCTTTTTACGGATTCCTTTCTCTGTAGAGCTAATCATTGGTGGAGTGGTTTGTGTTATGTCTATGTGTGTAACCTTTGAACTCATATTAGGTGTCGATCGTAATTCTGTTCCATTAGTTGTACTGAGGGTTGTGTTCTTAATAGTTTGTGACGAAACTAAGTTATGTTGTGTTGTGTTGTGCACTCCTTTTGTTGACTTATAAGTTGTGCTGGTTTTGGGCATATGAGTAGTGGTTGGGGTTCCCATTGAAGTAGAAGTTGAATAGATTTTTCTGATTTCACAAATAAAATAGTTGATATGAGTCATGGAACAAGTTTCAAGTTTCCAGGTTAGATCATCGATCCTGACTTCTACACATTCATGTGAGGGATCATCAGAAACTTCTATTGTTTTCCCATTTCGGTCCCAATTTGTGAAATCAAAAACACTTTCGTCTTCCCAAACATAATCACCTGAAGTATGGATTAGATGAATACCAATTTTGTTAAGAGCATAGACTTACCATAAATATTCTTGGTCAATCCTATCCACGTATTGTAATATTGGTCTTCTATTTTGTGTTGTTTATAATCTTGAAGTTTTGACCGCAAGAGCTCTAATTCGTGGTTTGAATGAATGGAAGCAAGAGTTGCGTTACGTCGACGGCATTCATAAGAGGCATCTGACCAGGTTTGAAGAGGTTCAAAATCATTGGATATGGGTATATTCACACTGAATAAGTAACAGTATTTAGATCTTCTGTCGATGTCGACCCACGTATTGTAAAACCGGGTTATATTGGATTTGAGTTGAGGACAGATCCCACTCTTATCGCTATTCATATTCGGCAACGGATTTGTTGTTTTCTTACAAATATATGCTTTGTTTGTATCGCAATCACTTGTCTTCCACTTACCATCATTCTTGAGTAGAGCCACACAATGATCTCCGGGCAGTCCAGTTAATTTTGGCTCATAGTTATCCCAAGATGTGATATATAGGGGCCAATCGTCTGTCCACTCGAATATTTGTGAGACATTCCTCTCAGAGTCAAATGTGGAGTGAAGTCCAATCCAATAGTTGTCTGACTTTCCTTTTTCTTTCAAATAATACTTAAGGAATGCATTTTCAAACGGATCCACAATTGAGAGTAGATGTGAGCCATTCATTGACTGACAATTGGCCTCAGCATTAAAGAAACTAGTTAAGTTTGAGGGAGTGTCCATCACATGATAACAAGAGTTTCGGTACTCAATAAAGTTCTCAAAACCATCAATTTTGCATTTGTTTGTTATTCCATGGTGTGTGTTATTTGGCTCTACATAATAACTTTTAAGTTTTTAAAACACCTTGCACATTAACTTACCTCTTTCTTTTATACAAATGAAAGAATTCTCATCATTACAATTGACTTTAACCCACTTTCCTGGTTGAGTTATATTGGTCACAACAATAGAACAATTATTTCCTTGTTCATTATTGGCCTGGAACCCCCAATTTGTGTAAGTAACTTTTGTTTGGTCATCCCAGTACCAACTAAATAGCCAGGAATATTAACAAATATAACTTGCTCAATATTTTATCTTACGTGTCAGAAGAATGTTTTATAGTTTTATAATGAAACCCTATATAAGGAGAGGGCTTTCCTGCCATTATTGCTGTTATGAAGTCCTGTTCCTTTTCAGAGTGAATAGATATCAATTCAGCCCCCAATTCTATGCACTGTTCCCTTGCAAAAGAAAAATTCATGGAACCATTTATATATTTAACGCATTTTTCATTTGGAGATTCGATCCAATCTGTAAATAATGGTCTTAAATAAGATATAATTCTCGTTTTCAAATTAAATTTACCTGGTGAACAATATCCATGATGTGAGGGTGGAGGGGATGGAACAATAATGTTGTTTGTCCTTTCACAAATATACATAAAATTTTCATTGCAGTCTTGTTTATACCAAGAACCTATATGTTCTGATATACTCCCGTTATATCTAGGGCTGTTAATTGCTACACAACGACCTTGTTAAATTTTAAAATATATTATTAAACTACTAAATTAAAATTAAATAAAAAATACCTTGTTCCATAATATCAGAAGAAATGGAGTGTCCATCATATGTAATATTTGAAAAGTTACTAAACTGAAGCGGAGTGTTGTCTAACCACTGATATATTCCTCTTTTGTAAAGACTGTTGAGTCCAATCCAATGCATAATAGAGTCGTCGCCGAACTCGCGATGAGATAATAAATAATTATTATTTAAATTATGAATTGAGGCCAGAGTTGCGTTCAATCTTTCACATATTTCTATTGCCTCGTGGTATGTTGCATATTCTTGATAATGTTGATCTTGAGAATAAAAGCAAGAATCATATCCGTCATATGTTATCCAGTGAACTTCACTCGTGGAAAATTTAGTACAATTCTTTGGTTCTTTTAATTAATAATTTATTTTAGTATACATTTCATTATACAATTAATATACTTTTTAAAAATGGATTAATAGTTGTTCCAGGTCCTGGTGTTGATAGAGTAGAATTATGTGCGCAACAGAACTCGTTTATCAATAGTAATATAAGAGAATAAAAAATTGAATATTTTGGACACATTTTGGACACACAATAAAATAATTACTTTTTGTGGAATTTAATTAAAAAATAGTTTTTAAATAATTTCGAGGCTTTAAATACAATTAAAAGTTATTTTAAATTGTTATCATGGTAGATTAAAATAAATTTTTTTAATGCCAAGATAACAAACAAAATGATGAGCATCTATACATCAGCATCCATGCATTTGCATTACTCATTTGTTTTTGTTTTAATGATAATTAATTGTTTGTAATCAAATTAAATGTTTTAGTTTTTATTTCATTATTCCATTGATATATTATAATTGTGAGCAAAAGATTTCTTTTATTATTTTCATAGGGGTTTTTTAGCCTACCAAGGTATTCCGGATAATCCCTTTCTCGGTCTCTGTTTTTAATCAATGATAATATTAGAAAAAATGGCTTCAAAACAAAAAGATTAATATATTTCTATTAGTATTTAAGTACAAACTTTTTAAAATTAGTGATAACTTATCCAATGAATTAATTGTTAAACAATTTAGTTAAAATTGATGTCAATATTTAGAAATGGAAAAAATTAAACTAAATTATTTGCTTTTAAAGTTTATGTCATTTTTGATGATTACATATAAAAATATGATTTAACCAATAGATTGAATCAAATCAGATAATTCCGTATCTAATTAATGCATTGATTTGTATGATGCTGGAAATATTTTATTTCAATATGAAATTTAACCAATATTATATTTTACTAAATAGTATTTAGATGGTGCCCAAATATAAAGAAATCTAGTTTAGAAAACCAAGGCAATTTTTCAATAAAAATTTTGTATTCAGAACAAAGTTAAACATTGAATAAGGAATTGTTAAAAGATAAGTATATTTCTTTATAAGTAATTGTTTTTGGCTTAACATTCAATTTATTATATTTTTTAAAAGTTACTTAATTGATCTTGAGAGAAACGAATTTTGCATGTTTTTCACTACATTTATGTAATAAGGTGTAGTATATATTTTCGTTTTACACCCACCAACCCACCCACCCCCACCCCT
>JAQIXI010002191.1:0-10977 GCA_034700165.1 Galumnidae sp. Gr-Ori-00277
CTTTGGCTATCCCTGCTTTTCAATAATGACATTACAATAATTTTATTGATTTGACCCTCAATTTGATGGATTGTTTCAATCGAATAATGTTTTGAATGAAAACATTTAATAAAACATTAAATAAGAATAAGTTTAGATCAGAATTGGAGCACAAACTTCTAATATAAGTTACCATAATTATAGAGCCCAGCCTCGGAGCTCAACACTTCTTTTTATTTGATAACCCATTATATTAGTGCTGTGCCGTACCAGAGATGCCATAATACTTACTATGATATGAATTACTTATTCTAACGTTTAATATAATTCTAATTCAATGATTACTATAAATAGTCGTTATTTAATCTAAAAACATATCAAAACAATAATAATAAGTAAATTCCAATTCAGTTCAAAAAACTCTTGAATTAATGAATAAACGTTTTATTTATCCAAAAAATTAATGAGAAATAAATGTGAAAAATGGAATAAAATTAATCAAATTAAATGGCCTTTAATAAGAAGTTTAAATTGTCTAGCACATATTTTAGTTAATTTGCAATTATTTTCAGATTTTCAGCCTGATAAGTTCAAAAAGAATTTGTTTTCATCATAATGAGTCATATTTATCATTAAAATGATTCTTGCTAAAAAAAATCATTTATCTGAAGACTTATCCTATGAGTCATTATTTTAATGAAATAAAAATTCCGAAATTTTACAAAAAAAAAGTAAAAGTAATTTCCATTTGTGTCTCATATTTAGACAAATGAGAAGTTGAGCTAATTGTGAGACTATTCACTCATTCTTCTAATGAGTCATATCTTATGAATAGTCAATAGTTTATGAATTAATTTGAGGGAAACAAACGTCTAATTTATAGTCATTTCAGACAAATGTTATTATGATTTTCAGACATATTTATGAAAAGTGGTTTCAATGGTTTCTGTTTATGAATGTCTGTAGGTTTCAGTGTCCCTCAGGGTACTCTTCGTAATGGAGCAAGGTGTTCAACCGCAAAGGCTTTTCTAATACCAGCTAAGGCCAGACCCAACTTACATGTCATTGCATTTGCATTCGTCACACGAGTGAGTGATTAAACATTTATTACTTTTATTTTTACTTTTATTTCTATGAATTTTAAACACTTTTTTTTATTATAAATATTAAAGAGAATATTCAGTTCTCACAGTCATAACCTCTTCGATAAACACCCAATAAGGAAATAACAAGAATATTCTCCAGATTTATCTTATCTTATCCAGGTTTAAATATTAGCATATATAACATAAATTGTTTACAAAAGTAAAATAGTGAACATGTTCATTTGTGTTAGCCCTACCCAATGGGTAATTCATCCCTTTTGGTCATCTCTGGTTAGAAAACAATTTTTGAAATTATATTTATTTTTTTGAACTCGAGATGAATACTAAATAAGAACTCATAGACAAGAGTCACGTATTTTAGCCCTAATCTGTTCCACAATAAGCAAAATCTTTCATTCATTTTCTCAATGAATAAGTGTCTGTTCGGATGAAAAGTTCAAAGAGTTCACAATCACACCTGGCATTCATCTGTTCCAGGGATAGATGGCGTACGGATTAGCTTAACTTTTAAAACCAGAGGCAAACACTCGTCAGTCAGGTTTGCGGCGAATATTCTCATAGAAATGAAGAGATTATTAATTCTTTTTTTAAAAAATTATTCAATTATTGAACTTTCGGTATATTTCATGCATTCAGTGATAATCTCAGAGAGCCTTAAGGTTCGGCCACTTTAGGGGAAGACAACGGTTTTTTGTTAGCTTTGAGTTTAAAGAAAGTAATGGTATTGTAAAGGGGGGAAACGAAACACAGAAAATGTATTATGGTAATTCACATGAAAATCTTGTGTCACCTGATTTGGAAATTAATGGCAATCACGCTATTAATGCCAACAAAACACTAACACTAATGAATAAATCAAAGGATGTTTTTTCATAACTAAGCGTGAGTTAAGACAATTGCCGGTAAAATAACTAAATTGTGGGCAAAACCTATTCCTCTTAATTCACAGCCAAAGCCTAAGTTTTGAACAGTTCTAGTGATTTCTCATGAGAAGATATTTGATCTGAAACATTTTCATTTTCCTCGCTCTTTTCATTCTGAAACACTTATCACATGATCTGAATATAATAAGTTGTCTGTATTTCATGATTTGCTTTAGAAATGCTTTCCTCTAATTTCTGTTCGAGAAATGCCTTTCTTTGAAAATCTATTCTCATATTTAATTCATGTCTGAGTTTTTGCTTATATATATTGCAAATGATTTTTCAGGTGTTCGGAGAGAAATGACGATAAAATCTTAATGTTTTCATATTTTGAATAATATTTTCAGTGAATAATTTTCACATTAAATTTCAAATGTGTTTTAATACAAAATCTAAACCAAATTAAAAGATTAATAAAAATATTTGCAAAAACTAATAGACTATGAAATGAATCGACTAATTATTCGGTGAAAAAGTCATCCAACAGTCAGAGTCCGTTCAACTCTGGTTTCCATTAAATTTTTATTATTACTGTTATCTGATCTCATCGTTTGAAATGTGATAACAAAAGGCTTTAAATTCACTTTAGTTTAAAATAATATCTAAAAACAGTTAAACTCTTTAAATAGTTATCAAATGAATTCATTTTCTAATTTTATTTCATTAGTTTTTATAACAACTCTTAAGAAAAAGTATTCACAAAATCATAAAATGATTTCTAAATATTGAAAATTATCTATAATTCACATAAAAAAATTTGATAATATTTTAGTGAATAAATTATTTTTAATAAATAGAAGTGAGAGATAACGAGGAAATTAAAGATAAAAAGTGTAAATTAAAAAATTGTTATTTTTTGTTTCAAACGTTTGCGTTGTTTTCATTTTTAACAATTGAGATAAAACTCTGGTATCTATTATACAATGAATGCAATCGCACGCAGAGAACAGACGAGGTTTCTGACCATTAAGTGGCGAACAATAAACTTGACTTCCTCTGAGGCCAATAAATGATAACAAGAAGTACCATTCATTTGATAAATCTATTTATTTTTGCTTCAATATATCACAAATTGTCACAAATTATCCTAAAGTTTACAGAAATATGAGAATATTATTATTAGTTTTAGTGCCAATTAGTATCGGATCCCAAAAGCTTTTATGACTCAATTCTAACTGTTTTTTGAATAATAAAACTATTAATAATAAGTTCCAGAAGTAGAAGACCTAGATCAGACTAAAAATAAGAATAGTATCGATTAAAAGCCTCTTTGAAAATCACTGGATTTCTCTTAGAATTGATTATAGAATCATTTCGTCTCATTTTTCATTTGATTGGAAACACGTTTTTTCAATGAAATTCTTAAAGAAAAAGATTTTTTTTGCATAAAAAAAGAGAAATAATAAAACACTTATCGACCGCTAATTGATTATTGAAATAAATAAAATGTTCTAATTTTAAAATTGAGCCCAAATTCAATTCAATTCAAATCATAAGGATTTTGTTGAAAAACATATTCAGGAACATTTGATAAATTAAAAAAAAATAAAATAAAATAAAATGAACAATGAAAAAAAAATTGTCTGAACTTCGATCACTATTTTTGGCGCAATTGTTGATCGGATAATTATGCGAAACTGAACGTGGCTTTGAATAAAATGAATGGTTTAATCAAAAATTCTAATTCACAATTCAAGCCCCGGGTAATTGAAGAGAGACCAACCATAGCCCAAACTTAGCCCATCCCCCCGAACACATTAATTATACGTTAACGTAACTGAAAACTCATAACAAGTCCATTCTTGCTAAGGGCTGTTCTCAGAGGCAGGAATTGGTTATCCCTCCGTTAAAAAGAGCCTTAATTTACATTAGACTAAAAACGTATAAATCTTTAGACATTCATTATTTGTATTTCAATCGCAGAATATTTTCATTAATTAAAAAACACTTTTTACCCGAAAAAGTGTTTGATTTTTGCCAAACAATAATAATAAAAAACATTTGAATAAAATTATTATAAAAATAACAGTAAAATTGAAAGTAAGTGTAAGTTCGAAGACCTAGATAACTTATTTGTGCGAAATACTTAGTTAGCCAATACTTCCCATACTATTAATCTAACGAAGGATTGCTTTTTGTTCTCAATTTTTAATGACTTTATTATCAAATTGTGACTCAAATCACGGAAAAACTTCTAAAAACAATTTTCTATTAGTTTTATAAAAACCAAATGAAGTTTTCTATCAATTTTTGAAAATTTTTGAATATATTTTACGACTAAATAATTGAAAAAAATAACTTTACGTATATTTCAAAAGTGTTTAATGAGCTCTAAAAAAATGCGCTTAAATATCACGAAAATACTATAAATTTCGAAACGAGTACCAGAAAACTGACATTGCTAACATTTTTTTCATATACACAATTAAATAACATTACTTGTTATGCAAAACTTGCAGAAAATACTATTAAATATAATATTAATGGCTATATATTTGTGTAATTCTCCAAATAATAGCAATAATAGCATTCATTTTTCAATTTGCAGTAAAAAATAGCCTCAAAAATGCCTCTAAATATAACAGTTTTTTTACATAATTAATAATATTAATGATTGGGTTGTGGGCGGAAAATGACAACAAAAATAGCCTCACATATATACAGATAAGAATACAATCCTATTATTAAATATTATCGATGAAATGTTTTTTTTTTTTCAGTTTAAATCATGAATTTTCGGTTCTTATTTACTAACTCTTTAGCTTCAGGTTTGAAGAAAAAACTGATAAATAATGCATTGATTCACACAATAATTGATTAAACTGTCGATTAAACATATATTAAACATATATTATTCAAATGCAAATCATTTATTATTTACTTTTGAGATGAAAAGGCATTTGTTTTGAACAAAAACCCATTATATTATAATCCCATATAAAGAGAAGTAAATTCACGATTTAAGCCATAAAACAAAGATATATATTTTTTTTAAAGTAAGTCACACGCCTTCCACACAAATCCAAATATTTGAGTCAAACACACGGTTTAAAAGGTCACCAAAAAATCGATACGAGATCTCAATCTGTGTTTTAATGTTTAAAAAGGAAAAAAAAGTTGTATAAACATATTCTTAAAAAAGTTCATTCATTGCCCAACACTTGTATAAGTGATCCGTTGGTTATCCAGATTAATAGACTTTAGATTATAATTTCTAAATTATAGTAATTATTGAATATACAGTCAATTATCAGTTGAGTAGAGCATCAGTTTGGGTAACCGATATAGTAAAACCTTTTGCTTAATCTCTGACACCAAATGAATATAATTTTTTTTCTTTGGGTTAATCGATTAGGTTAACTATTTTGACATCACCAAGCTAACTTTACTCAGGATGATTGAAGTCTGTATATTTTTAATCTTTAAATTTGGACCAAACGCTATAAAAAACAAAAGTTATTAATATAAAATCAATTGTCGGTAACTAATCGATTGAAAAAAACGTTTAAAATTAAAAACTATTTTTCAATTCATTTGACATCAAATGCATAACGAATTTATAGTCAAAAAAAACGTTTAAAATAAAAAACTTGATTTTTCTCTACAAATGTAATACTTTTTTCTTCTCTTCATTTATATACAGAATATATAACTTTTTTATTTGATTCTTGTAATAAATCTGATATTTTTCTCCCCATTTAATCTTTAATTAACACTAATATAAGCCCCGAAGTATTACCAATTTATGAGAAAATATTTGGTTCAGTTTGAAAAAAGTCGTCTCTAAACGGAGCTAATAAATATTCACACCGAGAGAGAAAAAAAAGTTATCTATCTAAACATATATTCTTAATTATAACTTCATATGATCTTAAAATAAGAGCCAAAACCTATTGACTTCGGAATCGATTTATTATTTAATTGATTCAAATAATTAATACTTAAAAATAACTAAAAAAACTTATATTTTAAACTCATATATAATATATAGTGAATAATATATTAATAATCGTAATAATAGATCGTAAATAATTTCAAATTTATTAATAATAATTAATAATAATTTTAAATAGTTTAACACTGTTTCTCTTCCTCTTAACTAATATATTTCATTGAGATAATTATCGTATAACTAGTATTACATCAAATAATTCTCATTAATAGTTAAGAAAATCTATTTTTCTTCGACTAACAGTTAATAATAATTTTTCTGTGAATTTTGTGGAAATTCGGAACAATTTATTTGTTTTTTTGGGTCCATAACTGATGAAAATCTAATTTCAAAATGAGTTGAATAGAAAACAAGAAGAAAAAATATTAACTCATTTGACAGACATATCCAGTAAATACAAAGAAGTTTACAAACTTTAGTTAAACAATAATTAAATCATTTAATAAGCGTTTCTTTGGTGCTATGATAGGGAACTATGTTTTAAGTAGCCATGGTCAAACCGCTAATTTGAAATCTCAACCAAGAAACTTGGTGAAATTCTACCTAGAGGAAAAACCAGAAGGCCACTAAAATTTGTCATTGCTAATTTTTTTGGAGAGAATTGTAATTTTTTTTAAACAAAAAATTAGTTTTAAAGCGGTTTTAATTTGACGAAAATATTGTTATAAAACTCAAACGTTATTTTGAAGACAAAAAAACATGTTTTTATCAACAAAATAAAAACTAAAATTTTGATATTTTTCCTTGTTTATTTTCAAAAAGGATAAAAATGATAAAAAGCATAAAAACGCATAAAATATCCTAAAATAATAATAATTTCTAACCAATTTAACATATTTTTGAAAATGGTCCTCAAACCCCCTCCTAATCCCCACGAACCTAAACCTTTGGCCATGTCTTTAAAGTAATCTCGTTATTAATATAATTCAAAAAATAATTATTATTATAAAAACCGGAAATTATAAGAGAATTACTTCTAAAAAGAGAATTTCATTAATTCTTTTTAGTTTGTGATATAATTTCTCAATTTAGACACAATTTTCGAGAAGTGTTACCAAAAACTAGAGATAATAGAATTTTCGGTACTCTTATACGGTATAAGTTATACCAGTTGTTATACTCTTATAAAGTTTGAGTTCAATTACTTTCAGAGCACAGTATTGTATCAAATCTAATGAGATGTGATATTACACCTGAAAAAAAGCTGCGATAAATAACTTAAATACAGTCAATGCGTGACTAAAATTATTCAGGAGTTTTAACTATTAAAGTGTTTAATTCATAAAACTCTTTCTTTACTAAACTCTTAAAGTTTGTGTTCCTATTAGTGCCAAAAAAGATTTTTTTTCTCAGGTTTTTCCGAGAGTATAGAGTTTTGCATAATTTTCTATAAACTCTTGAAAATGCCATTCGTTTGACAACATTTTTCTTCGCTAAATATATTTTATTACTTAATTAAGTCTGACTTATATAACATACGAACAAAAGTTATTTATACAAAAGTTGTAATAAATATAAATCAAAACTGAAGTGCAATCAGACGTAACCAAAGTATGAATTTTTAATCAGAAGTACAAACCTTTCGTTGAGTTAATAAGTTATTCCGTATTTGAAAAATCTGTGGACATATATTCAACAGAATCTGACATTTTTTGATTTATTTGAAAGGATTTCCTCTAAATTTAATTATAGAATATCATAGAATCTATAGATTATTAACTACTGAACAAACATTTGATTATTTGATTTGTTGTCTTTACGTTCATTGGTTTGAACTTTTCCTGTAAATACTATATCCATATATGACAAGAATCAGCGATTTATTGCTTATTCTGATCTAATCTCAAATATTAGTAAATAAGAGTTCAATTAATGGGAATTAGTTTTGATTAATATTTGAATATTAAAACTGAAAGCTATCTCTTTCTCAGGCAAAGTATGCAAAAATGTGTCAAAACGACAAAATCCATTATTTGTTTCTTTCCTTTCAAACCTTTTTTAAAAACATTGACATAAATTCAAATATAATATTAATTCGCTTTCAATGAATTAATGGGTTTTCAATTCACTATTTTATAAAAGATTTTTATTTCAAATAAAAATATATAATACAATTGAAACTGAAGTTCAATGCGAATACATTCAGTCATTCACTAATTCAGGATAAAAATCAAATGAAAATCAAATGAAAAGCTTTTTTTTAAATAAAAAAGAAAAATAGAAAAGTTATCAAAACTACACCTAAACCTTACGATTAATGGAATGAAAATTTTCAAAATAAAATAAAATAAATCTTTTTCTCCACAAAAAGACAAATAAATATTAATGTCTCATAAGATTAATCAAAGAATGAGATAAATTGAATTCTTTTTGCTAACCATTAATCAATTTGTTGGTCTTTTCATGCAATTTATGCAATAATCAAATAGGAATTTAACTCTAGATAAACCTCCATTCGCTCTCTCTCTCTCTCTCTCTCTCTCTCTCTCTCTCTCTCTCTCTCTCTCTCTCCCTCTTCCCTCTTCTCTGATGTGTATTAAAAAATTCATGGAAAGGAACCTCGAATTTAGGAGAAATTTGTAGTTTAGATATATTTTGAACATTTAATGATAGTATCTGTCATTTGAATTGAGTTATTTTACTTTTAAATTAAAGTCAATTTATTTGATGCCAACTGTTCTAATCGAGGATAAAATATTCGTAATCAGCGATAAATCGATGAAAAATTGTTATTCGGAACATTTAATGAATTTTTAAATGAAAAAAAGTCTAATTGTCAAAACAGTTTTGATAGTATCAATATTTTTATTTCTCTGAAGAATTAATAAATTTTAAGGAATTTTTTCATTAATAAATTCAACGGAAAAACTAAAATTTATTTGTGTTTTAAATGAAAATAAATTTTTAAAAACCGGTTTTCACTTAAAATATTAATACCATTTATTATAATATTAATATTTTCTGTTTATCTGAGACTTACCCGGAGTAAAAACAAAAAAAAATTGTATCTAAAGAAATATATTTAATAAAAAAACGCCGATTTGTCTGATTATCGTTAAAATCACTACAAAATAAATGGGAAAACATTTTGCAATAAACAAACAAATCACTCGAATAAATAGCTTTTCCTTTTAATGAGAAATATATCTAAATATAGACCTGATATGGAAGTAATACAACTAATTATTTATTATAGATTTAGAATTCAATTAAGTATATTCTAGTAAATCTTCGTTAGATATGATTTGGTTTGACATTTACTCATTTATTCACAACTTTTTTTGTTTTGTTTAATATTTTTCAATCT
The DNA here is from genome assembly GCA_034700165.1 of Galumnidae sp. Gr-Ori-00277. Lineage (NCBI taxonomy): Eukaryota > Metazoa > Arthropoda > Arachnida > Sarcoptiformes > Galumnidae > Galumnidae sp. Gr-Ori-00277. The sequence continues at coordinate 9,268 of JAQIXI010002191.1, forward strand.
ATCCATCAATAAAAAGTTATTTTAGATAGTAGTAGTGTGTTTAGTTTGTACTAGATGCTTTAATCTTTAACTAAACATGAATGAAGTATTTGATTAAGCAATTTGACAGTCATTTTCTGTGACCCAAAAAAGGTTTGGATCAGAAAAATAAGTTATTAGAGAAAAGAGAGAAAAAGACAAATAGAAAACATCTGCTGTTATGTCGAAAAACCCACATTTGTTTTGTTCTTACAATGGATTAGAAATTAAATTTAATTAATTATTCAAATCATAAATATTTATGAAATGTTTTTTCACTTTTTTTTGCCCAAAAATTTTGTTTAGATAATATTCGATGAGCACAAGAGGGCCAGTGCTGTACAATTTGATCGCTTTTCCCTTTCATATGTGGTTTATGCCAATCGTGAGATAATAGTGAGCGCCGGAGCCATCAATTCTCCACAACTACTTATGCTGTCCGGCGTTGGACCCAAACAACATCTGAAATCGTTTGGCGTAAAGTGCTTTTAAACGCTAACATAATATACATTAAAATATTAAATATTTAATGAATAAATACATAAAACATTAATGTTTTAATTAATACATTAGCAGTAATTTTGTTATATTTTGTCGCCCAACAGATCCCTATTGTAGCGGACTTACCGGTTGGGTATAACCTTCAGGACCACATATATGCCGGGGGTATACACTTCAAGATCGACTCACCCATCACTTTTAGTCACGAGAGAACTTTCAACAGCGCAAATGTCGCCAAATATTTTACTTCTGGAACCGGTAATCACTAATCAGATTCAGTAAAAAAAAAGCCGAAACAATGAAAACAATAATCAATTTGTTATTCATATCACAATAATAGAGTCTATAAGAGAATAAGGTTTCTATTCTGTGCGATGATATATAGCATTAAAACTTTTCCAAAAAAAAAGAGAAATAAAATAAAATGCGTTAATAATTGATTAGAAATTATTGATTATAGTTTTATTTGAAACATGAAATTAACATAAGACTAGTTATCAATTATTTTATTATTGAACGTATAATTACAGGACCGCTGACATCATTGGGTGCAGTGGAAGGGCTCGCTTTTGTTAATACTAAATATGCAAACGTTTCGGACGATTATCCAGACTTTGAGATACATATGTCTGCGGCCACAATAACCACTGATGACGGCCGGGGAATCAGACAATACGCTGGCCTTTCAGATGAGGTATTGATTTTGGATTAAATTTCTTTTGAATAATAGATTGTATTCATCGCTAGTGAGCCGTTACTCTATTCAATCAGAAATCATTGAAATTCATGAAATATAATGAAAGAATAGGCAATAATTCAGTCATTCATTCAGAAAAGCTCTGGTTTTTCAGATGAAATGTATTTAAATGCGATGACTAACCATTTGTCTACAAATGAATAATGAAATGAAGTGATGAGAAATGAGAACAAAAATAGATATTTTCAAAACTTAATTAAAGAGTTATTCAGAGAAATAAAAATAAATTTAAATTTGAGTGGAATTTAGTGACAGATTTTTCCTACATTTGTATCATTCAATTTAATTACACAAAACAGTCGTAGCAATTGTTGTGAACTCTTGTTTCGGTGACTTATATCAGGAAACTCAAGGCTGGAGAGCAACTGATAGAGAAAGAGTCGGAGAGAATGGAGAGATGGAGTGTAGGCGTAGTTCAGTCGTGCATTTAAAGC
>JAQIXI010002192.1:0-10973 GCA_034700165.1 Galumnidae sp. Gr-Ori-00277
GAGTTGTATTCCTCTTACTTTTAGTCTATAAAAGATGAGAATTTCAAGAATTCTTAAGATATCGATTGCATCTAAACTTAAGAGTTGTTTAACAAAATTTCGGGGCAATAATTTACGAAATATATTCTAGATTACTTTTTTAGAAAAAATTTTGAAATAATGTTTTATAAAAAATTTAAAACCAAATTAAGTACTTTTAGAAAATTGACGTAAAATTATATTTAAAAAAAATGAATAAACTTCTTATCAAAAACTTTAATTTTATTGAACAGCACTCAAACCAATTGTTAAAACTTCAATAATCTAGTAATAAGTGATACATAGACTTAAATATTAGCTAATATTGTGTTCAAATCAAATCGGAATTAATAAATGAATGTTTTTTTTTTTGTAATTTCCTGTTAATAATAACTTAATTAAATGCGAATAAATTTTCACGAATTTCTAATTTCTTTTCTCGAAATCAATATTTAGTGTTTGGTATCAGAGAGTTAACACTTAGGAGTATAATAGTAAACAGTTGGAGATGCCATCAGAGTGCGAACAGCACATCCAAGAGCAAAACGAACAATGGCAGCCCATCGCTACTACTGGCAAAAAGCGGACACTTTTGTATTGCGTTGACATTCTTAAAGCTGAGAGCTTAGTTTAGTGGCACACCTGCTGTTGCTCTTATTGCCGCTCCGATTGTTATCTCACATCTTTTGCTTTTTGTGAAAACAGCACATCTCTAATAACAGAACAGTTTTCTTTCAGATCTGTCTTTCGTTTGATTTGTGAAAGAAATATAGCCCTCAAAAAAGTGAATCCTTTCCGACAAAACATATTAGTTATGGATATCTGACTACTATTTAGAGACTTTCTTGTCTTAACTGCTGACAAATGGTTCAGACAATTATTATTCATTATAACCAGTGATGGCTGTAGGGGTAATCTTCTCTGAGATCGAAAATTTGACAAAATGCCCCTTGGCAAGACCAAACACGAGGCCCCCTTTTTAGGCGCCTAATTTAACAAATTTTGTTTCTAAAACTTTGAAAACAGTTTCATTGCATAAAATAACTATTTTTAAAGCAATTTTAAAAATTAAACTTGGATAAAAATCAAAACATTTTGTATTTTTTCTTTATTTTTAAACCAAAAGGGGTTTAAAAGTGACTAAACATAACCTAAATTTGGTTAAAATAGTGAAATACTAGAAACAAAAGCATAAAATAGTATTTTTGGTCATTTTTGACTTACCTGGAAATGGTTTTCTAGCTAAATTTCATATAAAATACAACAAAAAGACTTTTGTCTATAATTTTAAATTATTCAAGAATTTACCGAAATATGTTTGAGAGAAATCTTTGACTCAATTTATTAATTATTTAGAGTCAACTATAATGTGTTAATACTTTGATTCGTATGAATACATTCATACTATGATTTGTATCATTTTTCTAAACAAGTTTTTGAAATAAATAAATTCATATTAATGTTGGCTTATATCAAAATTTCGTTATATAATATATTATTATATATAATGAATCTCATAAAAACCCAGCAAAAATTTGATCCCTAATACAAACCTTGTTCTTTCTGTATTTTCTGCTTGCAAGATATTTACATTTTGCTAACTGTTGTACTAATTTAATTGATTAAAAGTTAAGAATGAAAAGAGAATAAGAGTGAGTGAAGAATAAGAGTATATCTTTTAATCATAAAATTTTAATGAATTAATTTTTGAAAATTAATTAAATTCTGTTAACATTTAAATCTATTTTAATAAAGTTTTAGTACTTTTCAGTTATAATTTGCTTCCATTGATTATAATTAATTAAATGAATACTTAAAATAGTTTTCAATCGATAAGTTGTGAATTCATTAGATTCGTGTCATTCCTTTTCGTATCGACCAAAAAGTTTAGATTCCATTTCCCCCAAATTGATCAAGACAATTTGTATCATTTTAAAGTTTTTAATAAAAATCCATTTATTTTATTGATTTTCATCAATAATTTTAAAGTTCAAATATCTATAAACTTTTACCTAGGTAGTAATAGGCAAAGTATTAGCAATTAATGAATATATTGTCAATATTTAATATTAAAGTATTTGCTAGTTTGAGACCCTCTTCGGGCCATAATTAGGTCTTATGTTTTAGTAATCAAATGTTTTCTTTCAATGTCATCTATTTTATCATTGCGTCAAATCTAGGATAAAAGCTTGCTCATTTTCGGAGGATTTTAATAAATAGTTAATCTGGAAATGAGTCTTTGGCTGTACCTAAGTCTGAATCATGTGTTGTGATTGGGTTCAACCGAAATGTGGGCCAAATAAAGTCAAATGAACTAAACATTGGATTTACTTAATTAATGATTGATTAAACAAACTTTAGGTACTAAATGGTCGTTAGCCTCAGGCGGTGTCACATAATTTCAATGAATAGCCCTCATATATAATCTTATCTCAAGGTTAAAAGTTTATTGATTTAATGATGAAGTTGTACAAGATAATTTTTTAATGTTACACTAATTAATTGTTTTAATATAAAAAAGCGATAAATGATGTGAATGGCATGATATCCATCACATTCTCAAAATAATTTCAAAATTCTAATCAGAGAAATACAGAAATGAATACAAAAAAGTCATTCATTATTCTGAGAAGAATTTTATTCATTGAGAGTAAAAGATATGCATTAATTAAGTCAAACAAAAACCCATTTATATGACAAACAAATATCTTTTTATTTCTTTGTCTGAAAGTCTGGGAATTTTCCTATACTTTCTTAAGAGAATAATTTCTATTATTGATTAATTGGAAACTAATCAAACTTATTTTGATAATATCATCTTGTCAATTTTTGCCAACATTAGAATACAAAATGTTATCCAATTTAATTGATTGATTTAATTGTAATAAATATTAAACTTTGAGTCAGTAGTGAAAGACTTGTAATATTTTCAATGTAATAAATGATTGAAAATTGCATGGTAAATTTCATGTTCACTTTCCCAGAAAGGCTTTGAATAAAATATAATTTGTCGACTATTTATAGAATATTTAAAATAATATGAATCTTAGATTTACTCCTCTTTTGAAATAAATGGTCGACAAAACGATTGTTTCGCGAAATGACAGCATTTTGTCAAAAGAATACAAATTATTATCGATTTATTCGTAAAACTAAAATTCAAAAGATTTAGAGCTTCTGTTAAAACAAATTGTTTTTCATCAACTCTTGTATTCCCCTTTGGTTTTGAAAAAATGGTAATAATCATTATAATGGCACCGATTGTCTCTTCCATTCATTTTAATCTTCAAGTCTTGTCTTTTGCCATCAATTTTTGGGCCAAACTATTCATAAGTTAATGTTTTTTATCTAAAGTGTGCGCAAACTGTTAGCACTATTTATCTGAAAAATGGTGTTTGAATTTGAATAACATATTCTGAGCTAAAGTATATTAACATTGAACCGCTATTCTTGGCTATAAAAATCGAAGCCTTAAAATATGAGTAGAGTTTTACCTTAAAAAATATTCTGTGCATAAAATGACCATTTTTTCCATAACTATGAAGATTTATATTAAGATTCAAAGTTCAAACGATATAAAAATTTTCAGAAAAATAATGTTTATCTGAACTTCAATTTCAACGAATGGGCGTTAAGTGTATTCCTTAACATAAAAATTGGTTTTCATTTCATAGTATTTGAGACAACAATTATTTGCTTTCATAGATGACATATTATATAAAGACTAAGAAATTTCTTTCTAATTATTTTTATTTGTTTTATATTTAGTTTTTAATTCAATTTAATTAAATATTTTTGAATCGATTTGAAGGTTAAAATGAATCAAAAATTAGTAAATATGTTATAAAATGATTGTTTGCTTTTTTTTAATTTAAAATTAATACGGGAATCAATGATACAATTTTGAAAAACTTGAAGTTTTTTCAATTTATTTGAGAGTAGTTTCTCTTATTATTGAATTTTCAATTCACTGAAAAAAGAAGATTCAATCAGTGATGAGCAAAATGTTATCCAATTTAAGGTAAGGTAAGGTAAAAAAGGATTTAGACATAATTTCAAGGGAGTTCAAGAAAGGTAATTTTACTTATTTTGTTTAGAATTGATACAAATATCAATAAATTGAGTTATGCTAAAGTTCACTATATTATTAACCTTGTTCAGTTTCTTTCCATAAAATTATGAGTGCTTTCAGTTTTTCAAATCTTCGATATTTGTATTGAATGATCCTCTGGTTGGCCATCACTGAACCATCAGATAAATTGATGACTGAAGAGTTTTGGGAGAAAAAAACCTTAAATTATATAAACTGTGTGTATGTGTCGATTGGTTTGCGGACATTTCTTTGAGGAACTGAATTACTTTTTTTGTCGATCAAAGAATAGACGTTTAAAAACGATAGTTTTATAGATTTTTCGGCACATGTCTCACATCAAAGAATCATTGGATCTGATAATGAGATCTTTTGGCAGACAATGTCTTCATTATGAACGTTAAACTTAAAGTCATTCTCTCGAAAACATCTAATTATTTATGGATTTTTTGCTTTTTTTCTATTCATTGGATTGACTTCACTGTCAATTAAGTCTTTCATTGAAATACTTTTTATTTTGGATCAGTTGTTGTATAAACAAAACAAAAAGAAACTAATGTTTCAGAAATGGAAAGCAATTTATCTTCAATTGAATAATACTTTGAATTATTTACGCAATAACTCAAAAAACATCTCAAATATTCAATTATTTTCTCCAAACTCTGCATTAAAATCATTGCATACTTTGAATGTTTTCGCTTCAATTGTTTTATTAAAATTCATTAATAGTGACGAGGACACTTCTCCACAGATGACCTATTTCAAATTAAGCTCTTATTTTTTGAATTCCTTTGGATTTCATCAAAATTATTGGTTATAAGAAATTATAAACAAAATTTTTGCGAAAATTGTGTTAAAATGTTATTAATTGTAGTGTCATATTTATTTGCGCATGATAAAATACAGTTCATATAAATAGAAGTGATTTAATTAAATTTTTGATATTATATTATATTTCGATAATATTTCTGCTTTGAGTAACAAAATCTTATCAAATGTTAAAATAAATGAGTTATTCATTAAAAAAAATATATAAATTTGATAAAAATGTTTAATTAAGTTCATCGACACAAACATAACTCGAAAAGTGTCGTAGATTTTATTTGAGGATATGATAGAGTATAAGACTTCGTCTGTTCTTACTTTAAAGTAAAATAAATGATATTTGAAAAAATGAAATATTTTCGCCTCATTTTTGGGATATATTTGTTGGCAAAACTTGAAGTTAAAAATATATTCTTTGTTTTAGTGATGGAAAGACCTTTCAGGTATAGAAACAGAAGGAATAGAAATGCACTTCAATTATAGAATTATCGATTGGAAATATGGTATTCAGTCTTTCCTTCTTTGAACATATGGATGAATAGGTGGATAAGAGCACAGGCTTTACATAAGAAGCCCTGGAATAAGAGTACAATCTATTATTTTATTTATATGATATATTTCTTTGTGTCAAATATTGAGCCCTTTCTTATTCTTTATATCCCATTGTTTTAGAGGTGTTTTCCAAAAGAGTAACAAAGAATTACAATAAATGTGTTAATGAATAGAAAGTATTTATTTTGTTTTAATGTTAAAAAAGACTAAATATTGACTTAAAATGAGTTCTAAATTAAATTTTTTTAAAAAAATGTATAAAATTTATAACTGATTTGATTACACACGTATTATATCGTTATTGAAAAACGTGAGCAACCATTTAAATGAAAGTCAAAACCAAAGTCTGTATACAATAGTTAAAGAAAAACATTATTTTGTGATATAAATCGAGCAAAACGTAGAATAACAGCCAATTCTATAGAAATATATAACAAATAATAATCGGTTGGTATTCGGTCTATGATTACCAGATTCACAAAACATACTATTTTGAAATCCCAGAGATTGAGCTAAAGATACGATTAGATTCTCACAGAAACTATTCCTTATAGAATCAATTCTGAAAAATAACTTTAATAATAGAAATGATCACAAAATAAATGTTTTTGTGAGAAGAGCTAACATTTTCCAGAATATTATCTGTTAAAAGTATTTTTTGAGCCTTTGGAATATTGCTAGATACCTTTTTAAGCAAAGACACATTCAATTTTTATTTCTTCAAAGTTATTTTAGAGCTAATAATAACTTTTAGTTTTATATTTAAAGAAAATGTATTTTAAAGTGAATTTTATTTTTATTCGAAGCAATGAATTATTTGTTGAAATGAAAGAGAATTATATTCGTTTGGATTAATTCAGTTACAAATTCGCAGTTCATTAATAAAGATCTTAAGACCACTTCTTTGATGAAAATTAAGTCGAAAATCAAAATTTTTAGATTTCATTCCTTTTTTCAAAAGATTTCAAACCTTTAGGTCTATTTGTTGTGCAAATGTATGCTTAAAGTAAACGAAGTATCAACAAAATTGAAGCAGCGGTTGCTTTGGTATAATGACCAAGGTCAACAAAAGACATTAGCCTAATAGGTTTTCTAATTCTTTAATTAATGGTATTTCCTGTAATCCCTTTATATAGAATTCTTTAGAGCCTATATTTAAGAATTTATAATTTTAACTAAAGTTTTGCCACAATGAGTTAAAAACTGGAGAGATCTTGCTTATTTTATTTGAAAAGATTCTGGATCTGAAAATTCTATTACCAAATGAAATGATTCGGTTGAATGAATTCAATCGGTTTAGAATTTTGAATCATTAAGTATTATATACTTTTAAGTGATGGATGATATTTCAATCATTTTATACTATTTTTGAGTTTATACATAAGCATTGCTCTGTTCTGTTCTGTTCTGATCTTAAGCCACAAATATTTGTGTCTCTTATATAACATATCAGAAATATAATCTTCAAATTCTCTCAATTATCCGATTTTTCCTATTTTTTTAGTTTTAAGTTTTGGTATTTTTTTTACTGAAAAATAATAATAAGAATCAATAATTGAAAATTTGAAAAAAATCTCATTATATTGTCTGAAAGGGATTGAAAATCATCTGAAAAGAATTAATTGATGTCTCAGTCATAAAGTTTAAGCCCTTAAATCCTTTTTTTCTGTTTTTAACAGTTTGTTATTGAAGATATTGTAATAATATATTGAAATACCAAAAGACTTCAAACCGACAAACATTGCTCTGGGATTAAATCAAAGCCAAACTGAGTGGGTTTCCTCTCCCTGGTTGAGCACTCCCTGGGCATACCTAGCGTTTGTGAACCAATATATCCATATAAAGTCATATCCATTAGTAGAAAAAAACATCATTTATTTTGAATTCTCTCTGAAAGTTGTCTTCAAAGCAAAAATGTTTTGTTTAATCAAATATCTCTTCCAAGAAATGAATCCATAAATCGTATTCGTTAGACATAAACTCAGACTCGAAGATAACCTCAATTAAGAGCCATCAAAAGGGTTTCATTGTTTGAAATTAAATGAGCTAGGCTATTCTAATTAATGAACACTTCACTATTTTCGGCTAAATTTTCGACTTTAATTTGAACTTATCTTTTTTAATTAGACAATCAAAATTTGCATACTTAATTTTCATAACTTCACTATTAAGGAACACATTTTCTCTCAAACAAAGAGTTATCCATTGCTTGGAGTCAATTGTAGAAAAGTTCATTAGAATCATCATGAAAGGAATGATCTAGGCCAATTAATTCTGCTTTTTTAGTTAAGTATTATTTGAAATTCAATTATTTTCTAAATTTAGTGAAAAAGAATGTTTAGAGTAATTAAACTCATTTTGTTGTAAAACAAAGAATTTTCTTATGTTTTATATTAAAATTTCCATCAAATTTGACCTCAAATATGACAAAATCATACTTTCCTTATATTAAAAAGAGTTTCTTAAAAATATTTAAAGAAAATATTTAATCAATTTTTATGAAAATATAGAATTGAAAAAAAAACAAAAATCCATTTTATTTTTGCCTTAATATCCGTTAAAAATATTCATTTTTAAAAAAACTTTTGTCATTCTCTAACTTCTGGTATTTTTCCCTTATTTTTAGAAGTTTTCAATTCTTAAACATTTATTTATTGAAAAAACGAAAAGTTTATTCTAAATGAGAGTTTTGATTAAATTCTTGCTCATTCATTGCATCCGGTTTTTGATAATTTTCTTCTAAATGTCCGAAAAAAAGTCACGAAATGTAATCAACACTTTAATTAAATATCGATTTTTAAAAATATATACTAAACATTTGACATTTATGAAAATAACCTTGCTCACAACTAGGCTTGTACAAAAGAAACTTTCTAGAAATATTTCTCAGAGAAATTTTTCTCAGTTTATGGAGAGACCCAATATATTTTGCTGGAAATATTTCTATTTTAATGGGCCTCCCCATAGAAAAACTTTCTAGATAGTTTATCGAGGAGAAAAAAGTTACTTTTCGTTCAACCATAAACCCTATTCACAACATTATTCGTTTCCAACACTTTTAACAATTATTTTGAATTACAGAATCAATGGGAGGACCGCACGAAAGACGTTTACTAAAAGATCTTTTTGCTGATTATCAAGTATTGGAGCGACCGGTCGCTAATGAGTCGGAGCCAATCCTTGTTAGTTTTGGTCTCACATTACAGCAAATAATAGATGTGGTGAGTCTTCAGAGCCATTAATTCAATAATTAATATCTCGATAACAATCATTACGTACTTTCATTACTATTATTTTATATGAAAATTAATTTCTTTCGTTTCACTAAAAATTATGTCTTTTCTGGACATCAAATAATAGATTGGATTCATTTCAAGTATCGGTAATATTGAGTTATTGGTAATAAATTTACCATAAACTGAGTTCATATGATTTGTGTGTTTTGCTAAGAAAGCAGAACATAAGAGACAGAATCTCAAGTAAATAGACCTTAATTTTATTAATTGGATCTAGGCTGATACCACTATTAGCAAGGCAAAAATAAATTTAAATGAATAATAAATCTAAAGCTTATTCTAATTTTGGATAATAAGTGTTATTAGGAAAGCATTCACTTGATATGAGTCATAATCAAATTAATATCCTATTTGTTATATCTGGCGTTTTAATACTCCGGAGCATTTTGTTATATCATGATAAAACTGTTTTATATTAGGTATAACCAAATATGCTCTTAAAATGTCTATTTTCTATCAAAGAATGAACAAGATTAAACCAAATGGAAAAGTGTTGTCATGAATTTTCAACATTCAAATCAAGTTTTTTTTATAAAAAAAAAGAAAAAGAATTCAAACATTTTATAGAATCGCAAAAATGTCTATTTTTTATTTGATTTGAATATATTCGTGGCTCAAAGTTTATGGCTTATGGCTATCCCTTAATATTTACTCATATTTTCAGTCACTGTTTTATGGCTTTTGATAATCTTTTTTACTTCAGATATCAAATAAATTTTGACTTTAAATTCCAAAAAAATTAAATAAAAACTATATTTTAATGTTTATATTTTGAAAACATATTCTAACCATTGATTGACAACAGAATTAAAATTCTTGTTTTCAATCGAATATATATTTAAATGAAATTCAGATATTTTTTAGTTTTTGAAGGAATTTATGTCTTCGAGAAAAGAGTCGAAAATTTCTTAAATAAATAATAATTAATTTAAGAATTAATGAACAAACAATGCCTTCGGATGAATGACTAAACGTATGCAAAGTTATGTAATATGTATTCCAGTAAATGTTGTGCAGTCAGTCCATCGACTGAATTATTGATTGTATGAATAATGAAAACTGTGACTCAATATAATAAATATAATAATAATAATAATAACAGAATATTCAGTTATTTAGAGCTGAGAGAAGAGCTTATCTGTGAAAGAGTCCTCTCTAAACATTTTGATTGAAAGAAAAGATTGAGTAATAAAATGCTTGACTGAACCAAACAAATAAAATAAAAACATAAGCCATGAATTTGTGAGGATTTGGACCTAAATCAACAAAAAGAGCACAACTTATTGGATGACTCGACTCTAAATCCCTGCCAACAATTGAATAAATGTGCAAATAATTTGATGACTAAATTCATTTCTAACTGTTTTTCGATTACCTGAGCGGTAAAAAACAACGAAATCCAATTCAATTCAATTCTAATACAATTTTTGTTTATATATATCCTTAGGTTTTAATATAAGTGTGACATAAGTTTTGTTTAAATTAAATTATGTCTTCAATTCGACGAATAATAAAAAAAGGTTAAACAAATAGCTGTCAATTAAATTATCCTAGATTGAGCTCAAAGTCAACTTGCTCACTTTTCTTATCAATTTTATAATATAGTTATAAATTTCAGTGTTTTTAGTCTTATTATTTAAAATAATTTATAAATAAATCAAATGAAAAACATTTGGAATATTATCTGAAATAGTTCTCAACAAGGTATTGTAAAACAATTAGTATGGTATTATACATATTTTAATTATTTGAATGATAAAACAATTTTCTTTTCTAATTTAAAATGAAAGTTGGCAAATGACCAAGTCAATAATTTTGAAAATGCTTTCATAAGCTTTAAAAGGAAAGATTAAATTAGATCTAGAACAAATGGTTATTTAGTTCTCTATTTTGTAAGAAAGAATGTTTTTGACATTTCATTTCATTTTTATTTTCTTTGAAGAATTTCTACAGAAATTATTAAATGAGTAATAATTTATTACTAATAAATAATATTAAATACAGGGATGGCGAAAGGGGGGTATTCCGGAATACCCCCCCCCCCTAGGAAGGCAAAATACCCCCCTAGAGTTTTGAACCCTTAACATTAGCATCTATGGACAAGCACTAGGTCTATCGAGCTTTTTTGCTCTAGGGAGGGGTATTTTGACCATTTCACCCCCTAGGATCGAGACCTTTCGCCATCCCTGATT
>JAQIXI010002193.1:0-10971 GCA_034700165.1 Galumnidae sp. Gr-Ori-00277
TCTTCTAATTTATCCGGGAATTGAATAAAATAGAGTACCTTTTGATCTGGGGTATAGCACACGAAAGGCTTGAAAAGCCGTATCGTTCTTTATATAATTTATAATTTGATAAATTTCTTAAATTTTACCCTTTTAATTTTATTAAAGAAAATATGAATTTTATGGTCATTTTAATTCATAATTTGGATAAACAAAGGGTCACCCAATAGGAACTTCTCTAATAAATTTCAATATTTATTAAATATTTATAATGTTTTCGGGACTTTTCATTTGCAAACATTCGATAATTGTGTCATACATTTCATAGTAATTAGAAATAGAATCGTTAGAATCACTGCCATCACTAAAATCACTGCAATTACTCAAATCACTATAACTCTCAACTTTTGGGACTATTTCTGGATTTTGGGGTTCAGTGTTTGATATAATTTCAGTTTGAAGTGAAGGCAATAAATGATTGTTTTCTTCAACTCTTCTGTCGTTCGGTTCGTTTGATTCAAATAAGTTAATACTCGAAAGGGTTGAAACGGGAGTCGGAAATACTTTGGGTTTCTTTTCCATATTATTTATTTGATGCACAGAATCTTTGCTAATATCATAATAAATAACCTGGTTAATAAAAAACTGTTCTTGTCTTTCCATCGGTCGAGTCATTAGTCCGTTTTCATTCTCCAAACGTTCGCCTAATTCTTGTGCTGAAAATAATAAAAACAAAAATGAACAAGGCTTTTTTAAAAAATACATTTATTTTTAATCCAATTCTAAAAATATTGAAAAAAGAATAACTGAAATACAAATATTTTGAACTAATCATTGAATGCTTACTATTTGTGGAAATATTTTCGGCCGAAGATATTCGACTTGAAATCCAAAGAGTTATAACGAAAAAAATGGAACTTGCTAATATTAACAATGCTGCCCAAAACTTCCACCCCATTCCCCACAAAAAAAGTATTTTATTGAAGACAAGTCGATAACATTTTAAGGATTTTCTTCAGTTTAACAATCAAATGATCTTGGTATTTAAAAGACCAATTCTAATTTCGATAATTATTAGTTTATTGTTTGAAATTATAATTTAAAAAGTAATCAAAAGGAACTATAATTAATATTGAATGTAATCTAATAAAGTGTAAGAACTCCCCTTTTCACTGTACTTGAAGAGTTTGCTGGAAAAACTAGCATGAACAGTGAATCATCATGTAAATCGCTAGTCAAGAGTTTTAATATCCGAATTATTTTTAGTATGGCCACAGTACAAGTTCAAAGTGAACAGCATATTGTAAAAACTTTAGTAGCCCTCGAAAACAAATAATTTGTATTTTAAAATAATAATATGAGCATAGAGGACATGAATATGTCATACTATGCATTTTGTTTTAGCTTCCATTTTGATAGACCACAAGATCGGTCTAGGAATCAGCTAATAAAAATATAAATTTTAAAATCCCACTAAATTAATAAGATCATAACAATATTCGAAAAATGTACTATGTATGTTGTACAATTGCCGATAGTATAATTATTTTAACAACCCTTGCACATTTTTGCGCATTTTTACATTTTATTATTTGGACTTTTGATACAAAATATTTAAATGAGTCATAAAATCATAAAACGATAATAAAATTATGCAAATTATAAATATATTCAATTTTTGACTTATTTTATTCAAATTAATTAAAAGTTTAGTCACACTTACCAAATTACCTAGTCAAATTAAACTCTAAAAAAACTCTCAAAAAAATTCTAATATTAGGTTAAGAAAATTTTAATTTTTAAATTGAAAACAATTTTGTCAATATATTGATTACAACTTAATGAGTATTTCTTACAATTAAATACTTTTACATAATTTTTGGAATATTTTTAATTTTTTATAAATAAATAATAATTAAATGGTTGCATAAATTCAAGTTCTGATAAATTATTAATATTTTTATGTATTCTTTCATTTAATTTTAAGACAAATTCAAAAATAATTGAAAAATTAAACTTAATTTTAATATAAGAAAAGATAAAGAGTCGAATATTCTAATTGTTATCAATGGTTCCACTTTTAATGTGGTCTATCTTTTGTTTCACACAATTTTCGTTAATATCAACAGTAAAGTCTTAAAGGTCTTTTGTCTCTAATTTTGATCTTTCCTTTTGTTGAGTAATTAGTTCTCCATTCATAGGATTTTCTTCAAATGGATTCTCTAAAAAAGAAAAGTAAATATAAATAAAGAAAATTGTTTTAAAAATATAATTACTATTTTCCTCTGGATTTGGATGAATCCAATACTCGGGGTTTTGTCCGACAATTGAAATATTTTCTCGTTGGTCATTGGAAATAGGATGAGTGTCGTTGGGGGTCAGGTCTGTGTATTTTTCCTTTTTTTCTAAACTATTCTGTTTGTGATAATTACCAAAACGTGAGCCAAAACGGTCCGGTTTATCTGTTTCTAAAAATTGATACAGGATTATTTTTTATAAAAATGATTTTCAAATAAAATTTAATATTAAATGATTACCACTTTTTGAAGTTTTATCGTCCGAACGGTTTTTGAAACACAATAAATAAATAATTATAATTGATATAATTAATGCGACCCCCACTATACTAACTGAAGGCCAAGGGTAATTATTCTCACTCATTTCTTATGAATATTTTATAGACAAATATTATTTTAGTATTTATTACTTTTAAATTACTTTTAAAATTCTATACTTTTGGTAAATAATAAACAGATTCTGATACAAACAGTTAGAAAAACAAAAATTAGTACTGAAATTGAAATTATTTATTCGCTTTTAATCATTTCATCGGATTTTTTTCCTTAAAAATAAATGGTTTATAAAATGACAAAATGAGCTCATATTCGGTATTTATGACTAAAATATCAAAAATGATTCACTCTTTATATTATTATTATTATTAAAACAAGTCATTCAAAGTTTCACCCCTTTATATTTTTTGAGTAATTGAATTCATATAAAATAAAATTATCTTGTTACCAATTTGACCCTTTAACCAACTCTGATTGTATGTTTCGATAGAGTTTAATCTATAATAATTATTAGTTGAGTTTAATATTTATCTTTTAAACAAATGAAAAATATTATTACTTAACCAAATTATCCAGTCAAATTAAATTCTAATTTAAGGAAATTTTAATTTTTAAATTGAAAACAATTTTGTCAATACATTGATTACATCATAAAAAGTATTTCTTAGTTTTAATTACTTTTACATAATTTTTGGAATATTTTTAATTCTTTTATAAATTAATAATAATTAAATGATTGCTTTAATTCAAGTTCTAATAAACTGTTATTATTTTTATGTATTCATTCATTTAATTTTCAGACAAATTAAAAAATAATTGAAAAATTAAACTTAATTTTAATATAAGAAAACATTTCTTTAAATAAAGAGTCGGATATTTTATTTGTTATCAAATAAGTAAAGAGAAGTCTTAATATTTCTCACAAAACATAAAAAAAAGTTACAAAAAAGTGAAAAAATAAATAATGAAATTATTTTTTACGTTTATTTATAATAAGATAATCATATATTTTGTCGAGTCGTAAGATCTGTTCAGCAATTAGAGGGTCCAGGTCTTTGAGAGCAATTTCTACGCCAACAAACTTCTTCTTATCAGAAATATTGACACAAATTTCTTTCTTTTCAATTTCCGAATACTTTTCAACAAATTTGTTAGACTTTTGATTGGATTTAAAAATCGATTCGTCGTCTGAACTCAAACGTATTTCACAATAACTATCACTTTTTGCCTCTAATTTAGGATTTGACTTAACTTTTACATCCCTTTCCGTAGAACTCAATGAAAGTGATTTACCGTTTTTCGAACCAGAATTTGATTTTCTTTCACCTTTAAAAACAGCTGATAAATTGTATCCAGAACTATTTGATTGTTTATCACTTATGGACTTCCGTTTGTGTGATCCAAATAAACTAACACTCGTTGGCGAAGACGTAGACGAAGAAGATTTGGTTCCACTTTTAATGTGGTCTATCTTTTGGTTCACACAATTTTCGTTAATATCAATAGAAACGTCCTGGTCTTTTGTCTCCAATTTTGATCTTTCCTTTTGTGGAATAATTAGTTTTCCATTCATAGGATTTTCTTCAATTGGATTCTCTAAAAAAACAAAAGTAAATATAAATAAAGAAAATTGTTTTAAAAATATAATTACTATTTTCCTTTGGATTTGGATGAATCCAATACTCGGGGTTTTGTCCGACAATTGAAATATTTTCTCGTTTGTCTTTAGAAATAGGGTGAGTGCGAGTAGTGGTCAGGGCTAATTCCTTGTCTTTTTCCTTTTTTTCTAAAATATTCTGTCTGTGATAATCACCAAAACAGTCACATAAATCTGTTTTTTAAAAATTGTTATAAAATTATATTTTTATAAAAATGATTTTCAAATAAAATTTAATATTAAATGATTACCACTTTTTGAAGTTTTATCGTCCGAACGGTTTTTGGAACACAATAAATAAATAATTATTATAATTGATATAATTAATGCGACCCCCTGTATAATGACTATAGGCAAGGCCCAAAGGCAATAATCAAGCATTTCTTATGAATATTTTAGACAAATATAATTTTAATATTTATTACTTTTAAAATTCTATACTTTTGATAAATAATAAACAGATTCTGATATAAACAGTTAGAAAAACAAAAATTAGTACTGAAATTGAAATTATTTATTCGATTTCAATCATTTCATCGGATTTTTTTCCTTAAAAATAAATGGTTTATAAAATGACAAAATGAGCTCATATTCGGTATTTATGACTAAAATATCAAAAAATGATTCACTTTTTATATTATTACAACATGTATTAAAACAAGTGATTCAAAGTTTCACCCCTTCAACCTTTTTGAATAATTGATTTCATCTATAATAAATCTGTATTGTTATTTGTTTGACCCTTTAACCAACTCTGATTGAATGTTTCAAAACAGTTTAATCTATAGTTATACTAGGTTCATTTTCCCTTTAAAAAAATGAAAAATATTATTAATAATGATTCATAACTTAAAGGTTAAAACAGGACTAACCTTTTGTCACAAACACTAATTTTTATATGGGATTTTAGTGTTTTTGTAGACACTAATCATTTTATCTAGTTAAATTTAATAATTTGATTATTTTCTCATTTTAAATGAATAAAACGAATTAAATTCTATGATTTTAGTCGAAAAGAATTTATAATATAAACAGTTAACTTAAGAGTCATTTAATAAGAAACCATACATTAATAATTAACCTTATAATAATAAACAATATTTATCAAATGATCAAGCTAAATAAGTATGATAAATGTATATAGTAATTTCTTGATTTAAGTCAATTTTTGGTATCTCAACACTGCTTAAATCGAGCCTAAATAGTGTCCCCAAAATCGAGAAATTACTGTAATTGGAAATCGTATTAAACAAAAATTTAAGAAAAAAATTAATTTAAAGAAATAATTAAAATAAAAGAATTCAATTAAATATATAATAAGAGAAATTAAATTTAGGCTTAAATATATTAGGAATATGCCCTCATTTTGACCAAGAGTTGTATCACCGTAATAGTGAAATATCACTTTTTGTCTTTCATTTTTAATATCAAAACTATTTTCTCTGTGAAAATTGACGACCAATTTTAGAGAGTATTCATAAATACCACTTTCTCTTAACGACGATATCCTAAGATTAAGAACTAATTAATAGAAATATTTGTAATGATATAATTAAATTACACTTGGTCATATATTTCTGCCATTGAGTCATTGAATCTTAAAACATTAGTGAATGAAAAGTATGGCTGCAATTCATCTCCAGATTCAGAGATATGAAAGTCTATGTTTTCTATGAACTCATCTGAAGTAATCCAATGCTTTAATAGATGTAAGTATTGAAAGGGTAACACAATTGCAACTCTTCCTGACTTAACTCCTTTGAAATCAAACATATTTAGAAGAATTTGAATTACATCTTGATTAAAATCCGGGTCTTCAAATACTTTAAGACTCTTATTAAAGGCAATGGCCATCGGGTCGTTGGGAAAGTTGTTGGCAAAGTTAGCCATATCTGTGAGATAATGGGTTTCAATAGTAATGTCTCCCCTTTCATATAAGTCTTTCCATGTGTTGATCATATAAATGGGTTTTGGCTTAATTTCCTGATCTCTTAACTGACCAGAAAAGGCGGCCAATAGTATAACACAGGATAAGAGCCAAATACCTAACAATAATCTATCAAAAGTTGTTTTAATTTTTCGAGAATAATTGTCTGAGAGAAGGACAGATAAGTATGCCCATAATGATTTTAGGAAATTTCCAAGGGATCGATTGTATAAACTATTAAAACTCGAGATAACAAAAATCGATGCAATTATTCCATAATAAACTTCGGGTTCAAAACATTGAAAGTGTTTGAAAAGGGATTCCTTTCCTAATATAAGAGTCAATTAATATAACTTTTATACAAAAATATGTAAAAAGAATAACAAAAATAAGAGAAACCTTTTCTAACGTTCGCCAGAATTGCATCAAAATTTGTGAATCCAATATAAGTGGAGAGTCGGGCAAAACTAGTCAACTCTTTCTTTATAATAAATGAATCGAAATGAGATGCCATTAAAGGAACAAGGGCAACATGAGGTGAAGCCTCCACTCCTTCGCTTAAAATAAATTTAACCACTTCAGTCGGGGTCATTAACGCCAATAATTTTATCCTTTAAAAATCAAATATTAATAATATTAATAATATTAATAATAATAACCTGCAATTAGTAAATTTAGCCAAATATTGAAGTAATAAGAGCATTGGTCCACACCATTCATAATTATAAAGTGTTTGCTTATAGACTAGATGAGGAACAAAAGGATATCCCATCACATTTATAACAAAATCACTCGTTTTATTAGTAATCCATTCGATTATAAAATTATTTTCTGAACTAAAGTTATAGCAATTAATTCTTTTACTAAATATTTCATTCATTTTATATCCATTAATCGCTATAATAATTGTCTTCAATTGTTTTAAACTATATTTAAAACTATAAATTCACTTAAAATTCATAGATTTAATCTTGATAATTGATGAGATTAATAATTTGTTTCATATTCTATAATGATAAAGAGTAAAAACCTGAAATATCGAATACTAGTAATAATAGTAATACTATAAAACTAAATATAAAAATATTATAACAATAATTATTTTCATTTATTAGTTTCATAATAATGACTGAAATAATATTAAAAATAATTGGAATAATTGATTGAAGTTTTACTAATAATTACTAATATTGATTAATACTTAATATCTTTAATATTGATATATAATCTATATAATTTGACCTGGAAAACAAAATTTATATAATCTATGAATATTTAAAGTAGCATAATATTAAAAGAAACATTTTAAAAATAAAAATACCAAGTTATAAGAAAGTTAACTTTCTAAAAAGTAAACTTTGATATCATAAAAAGTTATTTTTAAAAATGAATAATTTAATATTATTTTGTGTAAATGTCATTTGATCAAGCTCAAACAAAAATGTTATGAAAATGCCCTAGTTGCACAAATTAATTATAAATGAAATTTTGTTTTATTCCAAATAAATAACCAAGTTAATATTCATAATTACTTTATTGATAAATTGAATCTTAAATTAAAATATGATCTTTCTTATTTTCAAAAATAAATGTTATTCTCTTTTATTGAGAAAAAGGTAAGTGAACTCATTTTTATGGTATTATATAAGAGCTTAAGTTTTATTGTCTTATATCGAAATAATTTCAATTAATTTGTTGTGGATTAGATTTATCTAATAATTGTATAAAGAAGACAAATAATCTAGCATGATCATAAAATATGTGATTTACTTTTGGTTATTATATACTTTTAAAACTTATATTTTCTTTTAAGACGTTTGGAATGAATTAGTTTTATAGTCAGTAATAAAATAATAAAAAAATGTCTCCAATTCTTCCTTAAATAGATATAAACACAAAAGTTCTTCACTGAATTTTCAGTGTTTGTGGACAAGACTTTGTGCTTTAAAATGATGTTCAGTTGGGTAAGTAAAGTATCTTGGCAAGACTTATTTTACACAGTTTACCTAACTTTAAATACTACGAGTTATGTAAGTTATTGAATGAATTTTAATAAAAACTAAATTTATTTATTTAAATGAATTAAAGGGAGTTTTATTCGTTTTATTTCCCAATATTTTGGTTGACTTAAAATACATATTAAACACAACAATAGAATTGATTACAATTTACTCGACTGTAGAAACTGTCGGATATATTTTGGGAACTTTAGGTAAACTAAACTTTTAAAACTAAATACTAATGAGATGTTCGCAGTCGGACTCTTTTACAAGTGGCTCAACAGACAACTTGTTATCTGCATTACATATGGTTTACTGACCATTTCCTGTGCAGTTTTACCACTTGTGCCAAATATATGGATACTATATGTCTGCGCTTTTATATTTGGGTTCGGTTCAAGTGTTCAGGTTTGTGGTTATACAGTTTGGTTGATGGAGATATGGGGCAAAAAGGGTGGACCACTTCTACAGGCAAATGATTTTGGTTTTGGCTTCGGTTGTATTCTGTGCACAATTATTCTCAAACCATATTTAGTGGGAGAGATCGCCAATGAATCCAATTCTGATTCCAATTCCTTTTCAAACTTTCAAATAAAGAACTTGACAACAGTGACGGCTATTGAGAGAAAGGAAAGACTTATGTTACCTTGTTTACTAATTGGATTTTGTATTTTACCAAGTAAGATTAGAGATTAGAGGGGTCAATTTAATTTACTATTTAGTATTTAATAGTTTCGATCTCTTCATTTGTAATGTATTTCATAAAACCATATAAAAGACATGAAATACAAACAAAACAATCGACTGAAGACATTATATGTGAAGAAAAGAAATTGTTTGACAGACCGGAGACTCCGCGCAAAACTATGCGAATTCTGTGCGCTTTTTGGTACACATTTTATGTAATTTTCGAAACCATATTTTTAAAGTTTGCGATCACTTACTTTCAATACTCACCCCTCAAACTGTCGGCTCAAACGGCGGCTCAAATTTTCTGGATTTCAGGTGCAGTCTATACAACTGCCCGAGGAATGAATGTCTTAATTGGAATCAAATTAAAGATGTTTTATATGCTTTTATACCATTACGTGATTCTTGTCATAAGTATAATACTTTTGATTGTTGGACAGTACTATCTGATAGTGATGTGGTCGGCCAGTATTCTAATGTGTTGGGGCTTCTCTGCCATGTTTGCTGGCATTTTCGCCTATACTGGACAATATCTGACACTTACTGATAGATTAAGTACAGTATTTGTTCTAATCAGAGGACTCTTTACTTTAGTCACTCCTTTAATCATTGGTTTATATATCGAAGACTTTTCAGCGATTTTCATAATCATTCTGTCCTTTTACTTATTCTTATCCTTATTAGTATTCTGTGCAATCATTTATTTAGTAAGAAAATACTCTAAACTTGTAAACAATCACTAATTTAAATAACATTTTCACTTTAAGTCTTTTCAAAGACTAATTTGTTATCAAAACTTTTGTTTAATTTTCATAATTTTAATAACAATTTCATAACAAAACAATAAAACTACTGATAATTCAATTATCATAATGTGTAATCAAAGTCATCTTGTAAAGTTAGACTTAATTTAACTAATTATTTATTAGAAAATATTTTTAATTATATAAAATGAACCAGATCAGGCTTTCTGAAGTTTGATCGGAGTTCTAAAAGCGATTTTAGGTCTCTTTTTAAAGGCGTTGCTTTGAATTCAACTTTTGGTAAACATTTTTGTGATTTTATTGAAAAAAAGTAAAATGAAATTTATATTAAATTTTTAAATTTTATTTAATTTCAATCAAAAGTAAATTTAATTATAATTCTATAAATCATTTTAAATTATAACAAAAATAAAGGAACAAAATTTATTAAGACTCTAATTGAGTAATTTTTTGCCAAGGTTTATAATATTAGAGTTTTAAGTATAAAATATCAACAATGTTTTAAATATTTAACCAAGTTTCTTTCCTTTTACCTTTGCACCTTTCACTTTCTTTTTAATAAGTTTAGCGCCTCCCTTAGCGAATGCTAATTTTCCACCTTGGGACAATTTCTTTATACCTTTTGCACCCTTTAGATCAATGAATTCCTTTTTGCCGCCTTTAAAAAGTAAGTGAAGACAATTTAAAAGTCGTTTTTCAAATCATTGCAAACCTTTAAGTTTTTTATCGAATGCTTTAATTTTAGAGTCTTTGAATTTTCCCGTCTTTTTAGCTATAAATTAGAATAATAAATATTGAGCAAGTTCATTTTATAAATTAAAATTAAAAAAATACCAAAACCAGCTGCTACTCCAGTTGCAAGATTAAATCCACTGACTTTTCCAAATTTGAAGGCTTTGTTTTCATTAAATGATTTAACTTTAAATGATTTCTTTTTGTATCCTGCTCCTTTTATTTTGTTGAACACTTTCTTTTTGCCAAACTTTTTGAATCCCTTTTTGACGGCACCAAAAGCACCTAGCTTCTTATCTTTTTTTAATAGTTTCTTATCAAGTTTTTTGCCCTCAAGTTTACCAAACTTTTTACTAATCTTTTTTCCGGCGCCAAACAAATTCTTTTGTCCCGCTTTCAACCCTTTGGCGAAACCCTTTCCCGCTATTATGTCCTCTTTCTTTCCTCCGACAGCAAACACTTTACCCGATTCTGAAGTAATCAAATCTTTGGCCATTTTCGAAGTATCTGAGTTTGGGGTTAGTCTCAACTTCACTCTAACCCCTTTTGGTGATCCATCAATAGATATGATATCTAATGGCAGAGCTATGGCTGAAACCAAAGTTGGAATTAACAGAAATATCTATGAAATGAAAGATTATATTTTCAA
>JAQIXI010002194.1:0-10970 GCA_034700165.1 Galumnidae sp. Gr-Ori-00277
ATAAGACCTTCACCAGTGTATATGTGGGTCAGTTTGGTTTCGATAATTTGCCCGCTTTTACGATATGTTATCCTTATATGATATCAATGAAAAATATTCTCGAGTTGAAATCTAAATATCAAGGTGATTTTGTAAATAACAATCAATTGAGTGAGGATGCAGATGATAATTTGTGGCAAAAATCTATTGATATTAAAGAGTTTTTTGGATTCACGGTGCCATTTTTTCTAAATAATAATTCTAATAACAAATTGTTCGAGGTAAATCTTAGAGGAAAATTTGAATCACCACGATCAATGGTTTCAAAACAATTCAAGAATATTGAATCTGAAGGAAATAAATGGGAATATATTGGAGAACCGATAGAATCAATATTATTGCACCCTGCTAATTCGGGTTGGGAATATCACAACAAAAAATGTTTTACCTACTTCAGTTTAATGCAAGCTGAGTGGCAAGATATTAAGATTGAATTTGAGGAAATAGTAATTAAAATTCAAATTGAAGATAAAAACAGATTAATAAATGGTTATTATTATAAACAATTTGAATTTTCAGTCCATTCACCCAATTATTTACCCAACTTTATGCTCGAGAACAATTTCATATCTTTTAACCCCTATCGCAAATATCTATTTAAAATATCTCAGATTTATATAAAAATACTTTTGAATAAAAACAAGTTTTATTGCTTTGGTCCTGAACATAAACTTTTGAAATATAGCAATAGAACCGATTGCCTTTTTCAATGTTACCAAGATAAAATGAGTGAGATATGTGATAAAAATGGAATTTTTCCATCATATTCTTTGATTACAAAAGAATATATTAATAAATATGAAAAATTAAATTTCTCCGTAATTTGTTCGTTCTATTATGAAAATATTTATGAGGATTGCCTAGCTAGTTGCAAAAAAGATTGTGAGTATAAACATTTTTTCCAGGATAAAGAAGAAACAGAGGAAGAAGATGAAAGTAATACACAAATTGTTGTGACTCACAATCGATTCCCTGATGTTCTTATAACTCATGTATCAGAAATGAGTTTTATTGAATTCTTGTGCAATTTTGGAGGTTTACTGGGAATGTGGTGCGGGTTATCTATACTTACTATAATGGATGATATGTTTATTATTATCTCAAAACTTAAATTTCGGTTTTTATTCGATAAATGCCTTTTTGTTAAAAAACAAAATGTAGATATCAATTATAGCCAACAATTGTTCATTAATAGAAAAATTCCCTATGATAGAAAACATTCTGTATAATCATAAGTTTTTTGAAAATAAATAGAATTAAATTTAATAATATAAATCTTAAATTTAATTGAATATTTAATTAGAGCATAATATTATTTTATTCATTTTCAAATATTTTGCTCAAAATATTATTAATTATTTATTCAGATAATTTTATTTCTATTTTTAAATTACAATTAATAAATAAGTTATTAAACAACTCAAGATAATAAATTAATCAATCATATCTAGAAAATCTTCATAACCTAAAGCAAAGTACAACAAACAATAGCCACATTATTATATATAAATTTAATATAAAATTCTATTTTTAATTTTTAAACCAAAAGAATTACTTAATATAAGTTTGATTTTAACTTAAATCAAATTCTATGCATATGAAAGTGGATTAAAAGTTTTCATATCTCATCAAAACGTTGTTTTTTTGGATTAATTTACAGTTTTATGTAATATTGAAATCTTTGACAAACAACTGAAAAAATCTTAAAAACAAAAAATTATTTTAAACCAAAATCAGGAGAAAATAATCAATTTTTTTTATATTCGGGAATTTTGAAAAAAAATATTGAAAATCGGGAAAAATCGGGAAAATAAAGCTTGGTATTTATGACCAATTTTTAGTGATAAAAATGAAACAAATTTCCGAAGACTAATCAAAGCTAAATTCTTCGGAAAATCCCGATTTTTAAGGGATATTAAGGGTATCATTTTTAATTGAACTTGGTAATAATATAAAAGAATGAAAAATAAAGTGTCATTTTTTCTATCCAAAGATCTATTTAATTGATATCTAAGAAATAAATCTTTTATTAGTTATTTTATAAATGAAAATTTCATAAGTATTTTACCACAGGAATTGTTTAAAACATATTTTTATATATAAATATATTATAATATAACGAACACATTAAATCAATAATAAACTAATTTTGATGTTATATTTATTTAGACATTTACGAAAAACACCCAAAAAGTACATAACATAATAATGAAAATGTACAAGTACTAACATAGATTAATAATATATTTTACTTCTACTTTTATCAGAGAATTCAGTATTTTTATAACTATTTGTTTCAAAATATATGCATATGAAAACTATTAATGAAATTAGAATTTTAGTTTTGACAAAAGATTACTTAAAATTAAAAGATTAATATAAATTAATCAAAATGATCATTTTACTTAAAGATTTTAATAGAAATAAGACAATAAAAGTTATTTCTACTATTATTTGTGCACTTGGTCTTTTATATCAATCAAGTTTATTGACAATTCAATATCTGAGTAATAAGACCTTCACCAATGTATATGTGGGTCAGTTTGGTTTCGATAATTTGCCCGCTTTTACGATATGCTATCCATATATGATGTCATTGGAAAATATTCATCAGTTAAAATCTAAATATCAAGGTGAATTTTTAAATTACAACGAACTGAGTGAGAATTTCTCAAAAATATATCAAATTTGGAGATATGATGAAGAAAATAACAAAAAAGATAAAAATGAAATGAGAAGAATTGGTGATCAACTTAATAGGATAAGATATAATGCAGATAATAATTTGTGGCAAGAATCAATTGATATTAAAGAATTTTTTAAATTCACCGTGCCATTTTATCTAAATAATAATTCTCTTAACAAATTGGTCGAGGTAAGTGTTATAGGAAAATTTGAATCACCCAGATCAATGGTTTCAAAACAATTCAAGAATATTGAGTCAGAGCGTAACAAATGGGAATATACTGGAGAACCGATAGAATCAATAATATTGTACCCTGTTAATTCGGATAGTTTGAACAGGAAATGTTTTAGCTTTTTCAGTTTAATGCAAACTGAATGGCAAGATATTAATATTGACCTTAAAAAAATATTTATCAGAATTTATAATCCAGATAAACTAAGAATGGGAAATTTGGCTTTTATAGGGTTTGAATTTTCCGTTCATGCACCTAACCATTTACCAAACTTTTTACTCGAGGGAAATTTCCTATCTTTATTTCCCACAGAAATCAACATATTTAAATATTCTCAGATTTATATTAAATTACCTTTGGATAAATACAAGGCTAATTGCTTTGATCCAGAACATAATTTATTGAAATATGACAATAGAACCGATTGCCTTGTACAATGTTACCAAGATAAAATGAGAGAGAAATGTAACACAAATGGTATTATTCCTTCGTATTCATTGATAACAAAAGAATATATAAATCGGAATCAAAAATTGAATTTCTCCTTACCTTGTTCAGAATATGAAAAGGTTTATAAGGATTGTCTAACCAGTTGCAATAAAGATTGTGAATCCAAACATTTTTTTCTGGATCAAGAAAGAACAGGTAGAAACCGTGCAAGAAATAATGCAGAAATTGTTTTAACTCACAATCGATTTCCTGATGTTCTTATAACACATTTACCAGAAATGAGTTTCATTGAATTCTTCTGTAATTTTGGAGGTTTACTGGGAATGTGGTGCGGGTTATCTATACTTACAGTAATGGATGAAATGTTTATTATTATATCAAAACTAAAATTTCTAGTTTTATTTAATAAATGCATTTTTGTTAATAAACAAAATGTAAATATCAATGCTATGCCACAATTGTTTAGTAAAAGAAAATCTATATAATCATAAAATTCTTTGAAAATTAAAAGTTTAAAATATAATCTTATGAATGTTTTTTTACCTAGAACATTTTTGCAAAATATTTTATTTCATATGTAAATTTTTTTTCATTATATATTCAAAAAATATATAAATTTCTTTTTATTTAATTTTTATACTCTATTTAATTAAAATGCCAATAAACAAGTCAAAACAATAATTTAATCTATTATTTTATTAATGCCTTTTATTACTTAAAGGTAACTAACATTTATAAAGAAAATCTAACAATTAATAAAAATTTAATGTTTATAAATTTGTTTTGCAATCTTGTGAAATTATTTCTTTTTAATTAATTTAATTGAAAAGATTTTTAGAAAAATTTGTTTTTTATACTAGTATATATTTTTTTATTTGATCGATAGAGAGAATATTAAAAACATATCGATTTAATAATAATTATGACATATTGATTTTGTAATTTACTATGAGACTCCTAAATGATAAATAACAAATTAATGAAAATAATGAAAATGAACTAGTACTGATGTAATTTAATTAAATATTTTCAATAAAATAATAGATATAACGCAACTAATTAGAATTCAGATCTATTTGTTTGATTTCTAAGCAATTAATCTTTTTTTAGTTATTCTATAAATAAAAATATCATTATTTTCCTCAGATTTTGTTTATTACATATTTTTATTTATAAATATATTATAAATTATAATTTATAATATAAAGAAAACATTTAATCAATAAAAAACTAATTTCGATGTCATATTTATTTAGACATTAACGAAAAACACCTAAAAAGTACATAACATAATAATGAAGATGTACTGGTACTAACATAGATTATTAATAAATTTATTTTCTATTTATAAAAGAATTCAGTATTTTTATGACTTTATGACTATTTGTTTAAAAAACATATTAAAACTATTATTGAAATATGGTTCTTAGTATTGGCGTATATGTCATTTAAAATATAAAGATTAATATAAATTGATAAACATGATCAATTTACTTAAAGATTTCAATAGATATAAGACATTCAAAATTATATCAACAATAATTTGTGCACTTGGTCTATTATATCAAACAAGTTTGTTGACGATTCAATATCTCAGTAATAAGACCTTCACGAGTGTATATGTGGGTCAGTTTGGTTTCGATAATTTGCCCGCTTTTACGATATGCTATCCATATATGATGT
Organism: Galumnidae sp. Gr-Ori-00277; assembly: GCA_034700165.1. Taxonomy (NCBI): domain Eukaryota; kingdom Metazoa; phylum Arthropoda; class Arachnida; order Sarcoptiformes; family Galumnidae; species Galumnidae sp. Gr-Ori-00277. Next base: position 5,091 of record JAQIXI010002194.1, read on the forward strand.
CATTGGAAAATATTCATCAGTTAAAATCTAAATATCAAGGTGAATTTTTAAATTACAACTACTTGAGTGAGAATTTCTCCAAATGGAATGAAATTTGGAAAAAGGATAGTTTCAAGGGTAGGCTCAATCAAAAAAAATATAATGAGAAGGAAAGGATTGATAATCAACTTAGAAAGATGAGACAGAATGCAGATAATAATTTGTGGCAAGAATCAATTGATATTAAAGAATTTTTTAAATTCACCGTGCCATTTTATCTTAAAAATAATTCTAATAACAAATTATTCGTGGTAAATATTAGAGGAAAATTTGAATCCCCATGGTCAATAGTTTCAAAACAATTCAAGAATATTGAGTCAGAGCGTAATAAATGGGAATATACTGGAGAACCGATAGAATCAATAATATTGCACCCTGCTAATTCGATTAAACCTAACAAAAAATGTTTTACCTACTTCAGTTTAATGCAAACTGAGTGGCAAGATATTAGTATTGAACTTGAAGAAATATCCATCACAATTTATAATGAAGATAAATTCCCAATGGATAGTCTTCATAATCTAAAGTTTGAAATTTCAGTACACTCACCCAACAATTTACCCAACTTTATACTCGAGGAAAATTTCATATCTTTTGACCCTTATTACAAATATCAATTTAAAATTTCTCAGATTTATATAAAATTGCCTTTGAATAATTACAATTGTTTTTACCCGGAGTATAAATTCTTGAAATATAACAATAGAACCGATTGCCTTGAACAATGTTACCAAGATAAAATGAGAGAGGAGTGTAAAATAAATGGTATTATTCCTTCGTATTCATTGATAACAAAAGAATATATAAATCGGAATCAAAAATTGAATTTCTCCTTACCTTGTTCAGAATATAAAAAGGTTTATAAGGATTGTCTAGCCAGTTGCAATAAAGATTGTGAGTCTAAACATTTTTTCCAGGATAAAGTAGTAACAGGCGAAGATGATGAAACTAATACACATATTGTCTTAACTCACAATCGATTCCCTGATGTACTTATAAGTCATTTACCAGAAATGAGTTTCATTGAATTCTTCTGCAGTTTTGGAGGTTTACTGGGAATGTGGTGCGGGTTATCTATACTTACTATAATGGATATGTTTGTTATTATATCAAAACTAAAATTTCGATTTTTTTTCAATAAATGCCATTTTCTTGATAAACAAAATGTAAATATCAATGTTATGCCATAATTGAGTCGTTTTGTTCAGATAATAGATATGTGCTTCAGAGCTATATAAGCGATACCCCTTTTCTGCACAGAACTCAATTGTTTATTAATAGAAAATAAACTTTTAAAAGAAGTTCTATATAATCATAAAATTTGAATGTTATACCTTAAGTTAGTTGAAAAGAGCAGTTTTTGGAGCGTTATAATTTTTACTCTTAAATGCTATTACCAAGTTCATTTTAAAACTCTACCCTTTATTAATCATGTTATACGCCAAACATTCACCTTTCATATACGTTATATCAGTTTAACTTTCAATTATAAAGAAAACGTATGAATCACTGGACATCACTAACGTATAAAAAAATAAAACCATTAATCAAAGTTCAGTTCTTTAAATTATAACAAATTTATAAAGTTTAACATTATTTCTGGGTATATTTTTTACTTGCTCGAATATTCTAGTGCGCTCTTTGAAAACAACTATCCTAAGTTATACCGCAATGATATATTATATAAATTATAGAAAATAAATTTATAAATGAAAAAATTCTAAAAACATTCTAAATAATCATAAAACTTGTTTTTGAAAATTAAAAAGATTTATAATATAATCTAATGTATTTTTTTCTTAATTAACTTTTTATTGTAATATTTTCACCTGGAAAATGATATTATTTTATTCATTTGCAAATATTTTTATTTAATTAAAATATATTATTATTTAAGTATTTAAATAAAATATTATTAAAAAACTATTTTTAAAACTAATATTTTTAATCAATATCTTCATTATATGATAAGAAAAAATAACCTTCTTTAAAACTATCTTGGTTAACAACATAACTTTTGTCCAAATCGTTTATTTTCTTTCTTTGCATGTTAGAAATGCTAATATTTTTCAACATTTTAACAGCTGTTTAACTGAAAAAAAATTGTGAAACAAAAGAATTTTTTTATAGAATTTTTCGAAAATCTTTATAATTATATTAAAATTATAAAATAAGAGATGATAAACAGATTTAAGTTTGATTATATGAAATATAATCAAGTTTCTATAATTTTAAAAAGATATCAACGATACAACTTTTATTATTTTTTTTTATGGAACATTCTGTTGGAATTATCTTTTTCTAATTACATTTATAATTATTGTGTCACTCACTAATGGTTCAGAAGTTTAATAGGAAGCATTCAAACCTGAAAAATAGATTAACAAGTTTATTTGAATTAATTGAGATATTTTTTTAAGAATTTATAATTAGAACTATTAAATTGAACTAGGATAATTATTAATAATAATTACTTCCGGTTTCGCTTTTTGAATAAATTATATATTGATATCGATTTTATATTTTTGGAAAATGAATTAATAATGAAATATAAAACAGAATAAAATAGAAATTACTCATCAGTTTTATAAACGCTGAGAAAACATATAATTATAGAATTTTCAATTGTATTCATTTAATATTCGGTTGTATTTTGTGATTGTTTTGTAGAGAGAAAACAGATTTTATTAAGAGTATTGAAAATTAATATTAAATGTTTTGTTGTTCTAATTTTCAATTTAGAGATAATGAAATCATTGGATATAAACAAAGTATTGCCTCCAAATGTTTGTCTCAAATCAGTAGACAATCATTTGTATAGAATTGGTTTGTCTTTTAGTCACTACACAAATGATGAGTCAATGAAAAGACGACACTTTATATACAAACCCATTGTTATCATAACAGTGATTGTCATACAAATCATTAAATGTATTATTAATCTCATAGTCTCTGATCGAAGACTATTCTTATGGAACGGAGACTTTTCACGTATTCTTGGAATAAGAATTTATATTAATATTATATTAATAATAGTGGGAGTATCAAACCTTGTTTATATTCTCATTTGGTATGGCATTAAACTCAGTGGACATAATCCTCAATTCTTTCTTCCTTTTCAAATGATGTCCGGTTATATTCCACCCAAACATTTAGGTCTAACTCGTCATAAAGTAATCCGAGATCTAATTAAAAGGACCCAGTTACTTGGGGAAATGGATTCACATAATAGTAATATAATTATACCCATAATGGCGATGTCAATTACTTTGGGCATTTGTTTAACTGAGTCGACAATATTAGAAACATTAGTAATTGGAATTCCCAACGCTATAGCATTTTCACTCTTTGCTCACTATAGTGGTATTTTCATTGTTACCCAGGCCATTTATTTCCATATCATATGTTTTTATCTAAAAATCAAAATTAAACGAATGAACGACAGTTTAAATCAAATGAAAAGAAAGAAAATGAATTCGAGAGAAATAAGTAAAGAGTTGTCTGCAATCAATTCATTGTTGTCTGAAATCAATGGATATAATCAGGAATTTTGGTCCAAATATTTGATACTCTTCTGGTTATTAAATGGATTGATAGCAACTATTCTACTTTACATTATTTTATTTATACCCATGGCCATATTATATAAAATTATTATTTTTTATGCATTTATTATATTCATTGTTTTATATTTATTTGTTATACTAAACGCTTCGTCAGTCAATTCAGAGGCGAATAAACCAAAAAAACTAATGAATTCATTATACGTTTCGTATTATTGCAAACAAAACATTCAAATCAGAGGCAAAAGAATTCTTTTAAAACCACTTCTCATTAAATTAAAGGTAAAATTAATTTCATAATTTAAAAAAATAATTTTGAAAATTAATAGGTTCTGACAACAATTGAAAAATTCAACTCAAAGGAAACATTCACATTTGGTTTCACTTGTTGGAAATTATTCGCAATTAATAACTTTCGTGTTTATGAAGTAATTATTGAAATTCATATAAATTATATTAATTAATAAATATATTTATTAACAACTATTTACAGATTTTATCATTTTTTTGTCTATTATTTCTGAAGATAATCGAGACATCAAAGAATTTCCAATAAATATATTTATTCTATTTTATTTATTTTAAAAAATTTGTAGTGATAAAATGTGCTAGATAAATTTTTTTCTACTTAAAATATATTATTATTATTTATTATTATTTATAAATAAAATTAAAAGTTTATGAGATTAGAATCTAATCATTAGATACAACACTTTAGTAAAATTTTTATTTTTATTGATTTAGAAATATTGGGGAAAAGTCATCAATAATTTTTATTGAAAATTAAATTTTTACCCTTATAAAAGGAACTTGCTTAAATTTTTATAAAATAATGGGGCATTACATCAATAAAATTATGAAAGGAAAGTGTGGTCAAATCTAGATGTCCCAATTGCCCTGAACACTCTTCTAAATGTATGAAATAATTTTATTTTATTTTTTATCAGTTATTAAATACTAATTATTAATAAAAAGTTATTAAAACGATATTTAAATAATTATTTAATTTATTAAATAATTAAATTTAGCAAGATACTTAAAAACAATTATTTTGTGATAAAGGATATGCCTTTTGATGGTAATGAGTGCACTCAATTATATTGAGTGCACGGGTCAATGAATTCATCTCTAACTCTATTGTCATCATTCAGACCACTTCCCAGGGCTTCGAACCCTACTTTCATAAGATATTTTCTAAAGTGTTTAATACAACTCATAGAGTGTGTAATCAATGATTAGTAATCACTCATAAGCAGTGATAACCAATTATGTACTTGTAAGGTTGGTATAATACATGACAAAAATTTGTGATAAACAGGTTTTAGGCACAAGAGATTAACGTCTGACTTATCTATTGTTTTGCTCTGTTTTTGAACTGATTTTAATAAGATAAGCTTAAACTAAAATCAAAGATAAGAAATAGACAATAAATAAAATTCTAATATTTTCTTCATTTCATAGTTTGTGATTTTAAAGTGAATTTAAATTTGTTTTTCATAAAATATTGTGTAAATTATTATGAAATTTTATTAATTTTGAATAAAGTGCGACTATTTTTGTATATATTTGTTAACCATAATCAATTTTTGTATACTGAATAAATTGTAAATTTTTCTCATGTATTCTACCAACCTTACAAGTACATAATTGGTTATCACTGCTCATAAGTTGAGTCATAACTTTATCATTAATTAAATTAATTTTTGATTTTAAATATAATTATTTTGAGAATAAATTTTCTAATATTAATTGAATTTCTAAAAGTTTAATACAACTCATTTGTAAAATTAAATAAAATTAAATTTTTCACCTTATAAAAGGGACTTGCTTAAATTTTTAATAAATAATAAGATATGAAATCAATAAAAAATTTATATTAAATTCTAATTAATTAAATAAAATAAATTGTTTTAAATCTCAATCTAATCCTCAGTTGATTTAAATAATTTGAAGTCATTTCTGTTATTCAATAATTTTTAAAAATAAATTAATGGTATTTAAGAGTTTTCTATTATTTAAAACAGAATTTTTTTCATTTAATGTTTTTATTTAAAATTTATGAAATTTAATGATATTTTACGACATTTAAAAAGTTTTCAAAACAAAATAAAAATCAATGCAAACAAACATAAAAACAGAGAAATTGAATTATTTTAGTTTTAGTATATTGAGTGACATCTGTTGGCAAAAAATAAGCTCTCTTAGCAAAAATTAATAAAAGCTGTTTCCTGGCCATAGCGAAAGGATATCAGTTACCATAAGGATGGACAGCATTGCT
>JAQIXI010002195.1:0-10967 GCA_034700165.1 Galumnidae sp. Gr-Ori-00277
GTCTATTGGTTTTTAATAAGAAAATTCAAAAAAGCTCAAAATAATTTTATGCGTATTTATTGTCAAGCTTATTTTTAAAAAGCTTCATTAACATTTTCATTAAGAAATGTCGAATACTGATTATAACTCTATTTCTATATTTCTATCAGTTTTTCTTAATAGAGATGATGTCATTGAAATGTCAGAGTATTAGTTGTATGGTTAGACCCAAATGCAATATTTATAAATTCTTTTTCGCCAAAAATTAACTATTTTTTACTCAATTAGTACTTAATTTGCAATTTTTATTAAATTTTTATTTTTGTAAAATAAGAAGACAACGAATTTAAGCAAAAAAAAATTTAAAAATTAAAATCAAGGAAACTATATAGAAGCAAATCACCATGGCCAACCTATTTTTTTATACAACCTTTAATACAACTTCTTAATTAGCAGCGATTGTACCTTGTACCGGTATATAAAACATTAATTTAATAGAAATGTTTGAGCTTGATACTTCTTGATGGTTGTGGGGAAGAAGTTATGTTCTAAATTTTAGATAAGAAAATTTTAATTATTGCCAAGGCAAAAAAAGTGCCTATTTTTATGTGAATGTTTACAACATGAAAGTGGTTACAATTTAAACCATATCTTTTGGTAATAATTAATAAAAAAAAGTTCAAACGATAATCAGTTCAGACTTTGTTATACTTAGAGAACAATCAATTATTTTTGTCTCAAATTTAGTTATCATTTATTCTAATGAATTCGATGAACACATCAGACAGACATCTCTTAACTATATCTTAAATGGAATAATCATTAGTTGAAAAAATTGTATTAAATTTAACTTATCTGTAGTTTGAAAGTTGTTAAGGTAATATTTGACAAAAGTTTTAATTTAAAACACTTAAACCAAATAAATTATCGTTGAATGAAATGATTGGTTAAGAGTCGAAAATAATGATAAAAGTGGTTCAAAGTTTAGTAGTTTAAGTACAGAATAATAGAACAAAATATATGTATTCATCAACTTTTCAAGTTCTGTTTAGGGTTGTTCAAATAGAAATTTTCTTTACATAGAGAAACTTTCTAGAACTTTCTTACGCACAGAAATATTCCTGGAAATAATTCTCTAAATATTTCTCAAAGAATTTAATGGATCCTTTCATAATCTGATAAATATTTCTCAGAGAGAACTTCTCAGAAAGTTTATTTTTGTTAAACAATCTAGTTAAATAACTTTTTGTGATTTTTATCAGGAAGCAAATGTTAAAATTGATATCCAGTTCTTAATAGTTTGATATTATTTTCAGAGAATTTCTTATTATTCAAATTGAGTAATAAAATGACGAATTATGTCTTAAACAACTCTAATCGAGTCAGCCTTGAATTCAAACGAATAGTAACTCTTATACTATTTATTAAAAACCAGTTGCATAACTCTCTCTCCCTTTTTCCCTTTTTCTCTACCCATTCTCTCTCTCTCTCTCTCTCTCTCTCTCTCTCTCTCTCTCTCTCTCTCTCCCTCCCTCTCCCAAAATAAGCCACTTTTGTTTGGACTGATTCTGTGGCCATGAAATGAAATCACTAATAGTTTTTGTGTCAGTGCTTTCGATAATACAAACACTTCTCACAACACATAACATACGAAAGCAGTTCTTCGACTTCTATCGACTGAAAATTTTTTCAAAAAAACAAAAAGTTTTCAGTCTTTCATTATTTCAGTCTTAAACTCAGTTTTCAAATGATTAAAGTTTTCTCATAAATGAAAACATAACTGAAGTTAATTTACTATCAATTGTTTCGAAAGAAAGGAATGTCGACATCAAAGCATCCATTAATTACTTTTTTGTTAATATTTTATTACTGGTTATTAGGAATTGTTTTGGTTTTTGTGCCCAAAAGTTGGCGTAAAAAGTCTATTAAGGATGAGTTAGTTTTAATAACCGGCGCTGGCAGTGGTTTGGGCCGTATTCTGGCCACAAAGTTTGCAGAATTGGGCGCTCATCTCATTGTTTGGGACATTAATAAATCCGGTTTAGAAGAAACGGTACAAATCGTAAAAGAGACCAATCCTTCCATTAAATGCAAGGCATATGTTTGTGACATAACTGATAGAAAAGCGATTTATGAAACGAAGGACAGAATCAAAGAAGAAATCGGTTCCGTCACTATTTTGGTGAACAATGCGGGTGTTGTCAACGGTAAGACTTTTATGAATATTCCGGACGACAAAATCGTTCAAACGTTTAATGTGAACGCCATCAGCCATTTCTGGACTGTAAAGGCTTTCCTTCCCGATATGGTCGCCAAAAATAAGGGTCATTTAGTATCGATTGCATCGGTGGCGGGTCAGGTGGGAACCTGTCAGTTGACGGACTACTGCGCCTCAAAGTATGCCTGCGTTGGCTTTGAAGAGGCCCTAAGAATGGAGTTAATTAAAGACAATTTGACAGGAATTAAGTCGACTATAGCTTTGCCTTATTTTATGAATACCGGAATGTTTAATGGCTTTAAGTCTCCGTTTTTGCCGGCACTCGAACCCGAAGATGTGGCCAATCAAGTGATGGATGGAATACTAACTGACGCCGAATTTGTTGTCGTCCCGAAGACATGTTATGTTTTGAATACTATTAAAAGTTTCCTTCCGGTTAAGGCCTACTATAAATTGTATGAATTTTTGGGAGGTTTTAACGCAATGGACGGCTTTGTTGGCCGACAAACCAATAATAATCTCAACAATAATACTAATAATAATTATAATAATAATAACCGTAAAATTAAATGAAAGCAAATATTTGATCGATAACTCTATCATTGAATTGATGGGTGAAATTACTTTTATATTATTGTATAAATCAATAACTATTCGAACAACAATTTATTAAATATAAGTCCAAAACTTAGAAACAAAACAATTCTTAAGTTTTTTTACAAATATTTTTCTAATAAATTTGTTTTTACAAAATAATTGTAATAAAATATTTACTGAAAAAAATATAAAAACTTATTATAATAATTATAAGGGTTTTGAATGACATCATTGCAGACAAAAGTGAAAACAGATATAAATATTAATGGATTGAGTCCTCTAATCATCACATTCTGAGACCTTTTCTAACAAAAAAAGTTAACTAAATATGCAATCGGTTTTGCGGGTCATTCTCTGGTCAATTATGGATGATATATACATTGATTCAAAGTACAATTCCCTTATCGTTGTTTTCAATTGATTTTTTAATAAATTTTTATTTGAAATAATAATCTTGATTGATTTATCCAGCAAAGATGAATTAAAAATTAGGTTAATATCAATTTAGTTTCAAATAATTGTTTGAATCCCAATATTTAGTTATTGAGAGTAAAATAATAAAAACTTCGTAATAAAAATTTCTATTATATTGTAGACATATTTACAATTATAAAATATTCTTGCACAAAAACTATAATATAAATTTAATAAAAAGAAGGTATAGATTTACATTTAATTATAATGTATATTCCAAATTTATTTTTATAAAATATGCAAGAACAAACTTTTAAAATATAATCTTTTACTATTTGAGTAAAATAGCTTGATATTATCAAATTAACTTTAAGTTAAGTTAATTAACTCCCACAGAAAAATTATATTCTTGTTATGATTAAGAAATTGCATTACATTTGCTAGTTAAACCAAATGACGATTTACTCAACTGATTGGATACTGTATATCAATGATTATTCAATTAAAGTTTAGTTTTTTAATGTCTTATAAGTTATAACTTTATAAGTTATTTAAATATAAAATGAGTTAATAAATAATTTCATAGATTCACAAGTTTTGCATTAATCTAGTTCAAATATTGTATTATATTTTTAACTTAACATAAAACATATGTGATATAATATCACTGATATTATTATAAGATCACTGATATTATCTAACAGTATTTACTATACTTTGAAATTGTAAACACTATATGTTTTCTACGGAATAATTCTATTCAATATATTGGGTGTAATTCTGTCACTACTGGTATGTGATATCTCTTTTAGTCTAAGTTATGTAAGTGTAGACACATTTTCCTAATATAGACTTTTGTTTTTATTGTTTGTGACATCAATTCTGTGTCTATAAATTTTGACAATTTTATTAATAAATAATATTTAAATTGAATTCTAAATAAAAAATATAAAAGTCTTTTAGAATTAGATTTTTGTTTCAATATTTTTTGTTTCCTTTTCTTAAAAAAAATAGTATATTAGGAGTGGTTTTTTGTTAAAATAAGACTAAACAGGTACATTATAAAAACTATTCTGGGAATTATAAAGTTTCCCATTATATCTAAAATTGGCGACACTTAACATTTGATATAAATTTCCAAAATTATCAAGATATGTGATCCTTGAAAACTTTGATATAAACGAAAGTTTAGACTAAACTTATAAAATGTTAGACTATTTTAATACAAAATTCTTTAGGAATACTTCACTATCAGTACAAATAGACCTTCAAATAAGTGGCCTCTAATTATCTTTTCATTTTAAAATGACTCTAAACTGAATTTAATTAGCATTTTTTGGTTGGTTGGTTGGCTGAGGGTCAACTTATTATCCACGACATTTTTTACCAAAAATATGAATAATTTTATTTTAATTTTTATTTCAAAACTTATGGGAAAAATAAAATGAAATTCAAGTAATTATTAAATAAATGAATGGATGATTCAATGATTTTGCTGTAATTTTTTCGACCCATTTTGAGATGAATGGGAAAAATGAGTCGACTTTTCATTTATTATTTCATGAAATTAATTTTGAGCTCCAAATTACTAGGATTTCACAGAAATTTTACCTTGTTCGTTCGTTGGTTTGTTCACTCACTCATTCATTTTATTTCATTGAAAGAATGGGAAAAATTAAATAATTTTAGGCCAAACTATCTATGATTTCAATCATAAGTTTAAGTGATGTTCACTCAATTGGATAATTAGTAAAGTTTTTGAAGTAAATGTGATAGTTATTCAAATATTACGTAAAATCGTTGAAAATGCATTAAACTACAATAAGAATAATACTTAATAATTGACCTTGTTCATAACCCTATCATTAAAATAATCTAAAGGAGAGATAGTTTTATAATTAACACAAACTTCTATTTGACCACTAATTGCATCAAATATTGTCTTTTAAAAGGAAAAGAGAATTAATACACGTTTTTATATTTCAATTTATAAAAAATAACTCAATTTCTTTAACCACAAGATATTAATTAAATGTTTCTTCAGATATGACTTAATAAAAGACTTTCTTATGTTATATCCCTTTGAAAGTTAATAAAAAAATAATTAGTTGTCAATCATTTAAATATTTTATTATTTTTATTGAAAACTCATTAAAATCTGAAACAAAGGATTAGTTAAATGACTGAATAATCTTTTAAAACAAAAGTCTTGCCATAAAAGCGGTGGTAATAATTGAAATGATAAAGAAGTGGTCGAAAGCGATTTGTGCTGAGTTGTCGTTATCTGTGGTATCAGTACTGACATGTCTACTAAGAAGTGTTTCATTGCATCGCTTTAAACAGTTATCACACGAACACTTGTTCTCATTGGGCGGCGCTTCATAGCATTGGTAGGCATTGCCTGTCATCGGCTTAAATTTCTGACCCATAATAGTGACCAGTTCTGTGTCTGATATGACAGGCCTTATAACTAATGGCATTTGAGATATAGAACCCAAAGTTGTAAGAAATTTATTGACATCACAGCCCTCTCTCTTATGAGAACCACAGATGAAGTCTTGATCCATAAGATATGCCCCGAATATCTTCACGTCATAACAGGACTCATAGAAAGTTTGGGCGAACTTTTGTGAGATTACATAAGAGACGTTTACGATTGAATTCCGGACTTTTTTCTCGATATTAATCATTTCGTTTTGATTCGGTAAACAAAACAAATTACAGAAATACTTCTTTGCGTTTGTAGTACACGAGGGACACGACCGACGAATTATGTCCACCTGGTTTATCAAACGAGACAACGAATCTTCCTGTTCTGCAGAACAGCATAACTTATGGACCAGTTCACCTAATAATTCATGAAAAATAGAGTCAAATTAGAATTTTTTAGTTTTAATTAAATAATTAATTTAATTTTGGTCAGTGATCATGCTAAATTATTTTAACAAATAATTTATTTGATAAACACATGTGAACTTATTCTGGTTATACCAGATTCTGGTATAACCAGAATATCAACAGAATTTATTGACAAATGTAATGCCATCTATTATTTGTGTACAGAATATAAAGTGAATGTAATGTTAGACTGACCTCACTTTCAATTTGTAAGTTTATTTCGATTACAAACCGATTAATAAAAATACTTCATTTAATTAATATTATTTGTATTTCACATCTCATTCATAACAATTTCTGTATTTTTAGGCATCAGTTTTATTATATAATTTTACTCAATCCATAACGTATCTAGGTAATATATTTCAATTTTGTTTTACCCCTAAAGTCATATATAATTAAATGTCAAAACATTTATTGAATACTTAACTTATGGCAGTTTTATTGGATATTTTACTTTAAATGACTTAACTATACTTCGATCTACACTTAAATTGATTTGAAATTCAATATAAGAGTAATTAGCCTTGAATTTAGTCTAGAATTCATGGCTTGACGTGAGAACATCACGAAATGTTTGAATTCAATTATAACTAATGAAAGTGAAAATATTAATAATATAAGAGTTTTGATAAACCCTTTGTTGAACTTTTCAACCGATCGGTTAAAACCTCAATAAAGCAGTCAATTATGAGAAGAAAAGAGTCATTTGATTGCCTTAAACTTAAAATGAGTTTTCAATTATGAAATGAAAAGTTAAATGAATTGAAATGAAAATGAGTTGATTTGAAAATTGTCTGATGAGGCCATCAAACTATTCTGTGTTTTATTGTTTTTGCCTCATTTGAACTTAAATGACATACAATATATTTCTACAGATTTTTCTTTATTAAACAGTTTGAGGGCAAACCATATAATGTGCTCGAAATTCAAACATCGATTTCAGAGTTTTTGTTGTTTTGTTTTGTTTCAGTTCCTTAAACCGGATCTGATTATTGAGATTAAACTAAATCTCAACTTAAGAAATGCCTCGAATATTGAATTCCTTTATTGAAGACCTAATATCTAAAGATTTCAAACAATCCGTGTATAAAATTCTTGGCTGACATTTGACACACATTTTTTGCCAACAGATTATAAAAACCATAAAATGATTGATTGAAAATTGAAACCAAAATTTACAATCAATTTATCGTTTAATATATAAATTCATTTTATTAACAAAAAGTTTAGTAAATATTTAGACTTTAATTAAATTCAATTTTGAAAAGAAATTTCATTCATTAAAACACATCTGAAACAACATTTTAAAGAATACCATTAATGTGCTTGCTCAACTGATTTTAAACTGATGATTGTGAAATTGCGAAAAAGAATATTAAAATATTTTAATCTGCCTTGCTCATAATTTACTGTTAAGTAATGATAAATAGTATTAATAATAATAATAATTAGTATTATTATTAATTATAATATTAATCCAATTTATTTATGAATAAATTAAATGAAAGTACAAATGATAACAAAGTTTTTCCTTTTATTAGATAACACCTGAACTAAACATTAATTATAAATTAATTCATTGTTTAAAGTGATATGACGTCAGAAAAGTTTTAATTAACAAAAATTGTTTTTTACATTTAATTCGAATTTTAGGTCGAATTTTATAACTCATTTTTATAAATTATTTTATTAATTGATTGGACGTCAAATCATACCTAATATATGATATGATTGACAAATGAAATGCAATCAACAATTCTTTGCTCTACAAATACCATTCATTTCCCAAAACTCATTAATAGCTATTAGAAAAGGGGGTAATCCATATAATCTTGGGCACATATCAAAAAATACTAGAGCAAATTTTAATTAGTTTCACAGGAAAATAGCCTTTACTATCCTTTGACGATATATATCAAGAACAAACTTATTGCCAATAAACTGTCATAAAAATAAAAATTAAAAGTGTAAATGTGCACAAAAAAAATTGTGCTTGACAATTTTATCGATAAATGTTTTATTGTTATTGAATTTAAACTTTAATTACTCAAAGAATTACTAATTAATTTGAAATGTTCTCAAAAGTATTAGGAAAATAATTTGAATTAAAAAAATTGTATTGATTTGATAGAAATAGAGGTTAAAACATAAGACCAGAAAATAAATACATTTTCCTTATTCTTAAGCATTAATTTTTGATTGTGATAATCGAGGAAACACTGAATATATTATAACCTTTCTTATATAAATTAATAAAATTAACTATTAAATTACTTCTGGATAGTTATGAGGTTAAAATCAGATATTTAACGCTTAAATCTAATGTTTGGCGCCTTTTCCTCAACTTTTTTTTTTTGTTGATTCAGAACCTGATATCAATTCTGAAAATTTATAAAAAGAGATATGAAGTACTCAATACTCATTTGTTTAGGAATTTAAGTGTAATTCACTTATTAAGACATCACTTGACGTTTTTTCTTCTTCTCTAAACTTTATTATATAAACAAAATTTTTGTCGATTTTTATCTAAAAATAACAAAACTATTAAAAAAAACATATCTTTTGGTTTGAATTTGAAAACACTTTTCCTTGAAATACAACTTTTCGTCAAATGTTTGAGAAATATATGTCTTAAGAGTCTCTTCATATGACTAATCAAAAAACCAAAAATATTTATACCAGGAAATGGAAATGTTATGAAACAAATATTTATTATTTACTCTCTTTTTTTCCAAAACAATTTATCATGGTTCTATCTCTGCTATCTTTAATCCCCAAATAACAAAATCAAAATAAAACTGAAATTAACTAGTTTATAATATTGTAAGCCCCATGCTAATAATGATGAATGATCTTGTAAGATAATCCTTCTATTTTTTTATAAATTTTCCTAAACCTTCTATTTTTTTCTAATTCTTAATATCCCTCTAATTTTAAAACATAATTTTTTGTTAGCATGCTCATTTAATTATCCATTTTATATATAATTATATAACTTATAATAACTATTATGACTTCAAATTGTTTTGTTTATAAAATGATTAATAAATTAAGTGTTCAATATATACAACACAAATAACAATAGAAATTTAACCTTGTTAAATAAAATAAGAAAGGAATGATACAGGAACCTTTATCATCGAAGAAGTGCGGGCAGTGACTCCAGAGGAGGTCATAGAAGTCATCATCGGTGACGTTGTCATAGGGCACATGCAACTTATGACAAGGAGCGTTCTTATTTGAACCATCCTTTTCCTTATTCTTGCAAATTGAGTCCATTAAACACGTCTTTTCTTCTTTGTTTTCATCGCTAATCACACAATAAAAGAGACAAAAAGTCACTAAAAATGTTATTAAAAGTTTTTTACACAAATTAAAAATATTTGACATTTTTTTTCTTAAAAAATTAATTAAATTAATATTCAATTGATTTCAATGTTTATGTTTCAACATTTTGAGGCTTTCATTTTCACTGATTTTTCCCAAAATAGACACAAAACTATTTATACAGAAATTAAGGACTATTTTTGAGGAAATGTTAATAAAATTAAAAACTGAATTAAAATTATAAATAAAAAATATTATCTTCAGCTCTAAAAATGCGAAACTAATAGCTATCGGATTGTAATTTGGACTGAAGTTATGCGAGGATAGGACTGTCTGTCATCATTGGCTCCGAACAGGCAGTGATGTCACTGTGAAAAAGTAGTTCAAAAACAGGAGAAAATCACTAATTTTCTGCTCAAAACAATTATATTAAGTTTTTACAAATATTTTTACACTAAAATCAGTGAAAACACTCAACAAAATATTCAACGCTTTCACTATAATCGGTGTCGAAAGCAATGCCGGAGTATATCAGAGATGCCTTTTGGCGATGGCATAGCATTGGAGAGAAGGAGAGACTAAATAACTGACTGAATGGTAGTTTACCTTCGAATAGTATAACCTGAGTTCAGGTTTATATGTAATTCAAAAGTAAAAGTGTGTTTCCTTTACTTTATTCGAGTAAAACAGTGTTTTGAAGCACTGTTTTTGTGCTGATCTAATGATAAAAATCTGCCTAAACTTTGAATCATTGTTTCACCAAAAAAAACATCTAATTTTCCTCTTATTCTGAGCGAATGAGAGATCAAATATTTAATTCTAATTAATTAAAGTTCAAAATATTTTGAAATACTATTTGTTATTAGAAATAACTTTCACCTCTAATGTGAAAATAAATGCCAGTTATTTGTGCCGGTATGTCATGCCTTTGAGCCAGGCTCATTGACGTGAGCTGTCAGTACCGGCCTGTGTGCACAACAAATGTTTCCTTTGAAGAGAGTTCTGTTTCAACGAAACACAGATCTAATTCTTAACCAAAAAAAAGTTTTTTTCTCTGAAAAACTTCCGGATATTTATTTAAATATTATAAGAGTTTTATTCATAACTTTGTTATTATTCTAATAAAAGTTACAAATAATTTATATTTACTTTTAATCTTAAATTTAATTTAAACCAATTAATCACAAATAGAAAAGAAAACAAAAAATTTTATTCATTTCCTTAAAACTAAAACCACTCATAAATGACTTCTTTAAAAATAGCTCAAACCAATTATTTGATATGGGCAAGGTGCTTTTTTCATTTTAAATTTAAGGCTAAATATTAAATTCAAGTATTAAATGATAAACCGATTAAAGGTTTTGATTAACTTTACATAAAATTAAGATAAAAGACCTTGCACATATGAACTAGATTAACATGTTACAAATTCGGTTCGGTTATTTAAATATGGTTGTTTTCCAGTTTATTGTAATTAACTAAAAATTAAAAATATCACCTTGATTATTATATATTGATTCAATATTATTGA